>CAJVPQ010000485.1:0-27085 GCA_910591825.1 Funneliformis caledonium
GTAATTTTGTAAGATCTTACTTTACTTTTAAATAAAGTTAGTGCAAAGCTACCGCACGTAAAAAAAAAAAAAAAAAATTTAAGAAAATTTCTTTTTATTAAAAAAAAAATATTTAATTTTAAAAATTAATATATATTTAAATTTATATTATAAATTTTATATAAATATTAAAGAAATAAATATAAAATATAATAAAATAAATTTTTTTTTATAAAAAAAATTTTAATTATAAATTATTTATTTGAATTGAATTATTTAAAGGTGTGTATGGAATTTCAATTCTACGAAATAAAAAAATTAAGAAAGATGCTGAACTGTTAACATTTTTCTTAATTTTTCTTTTATCTCGTAAGATTAAAATTTCATATACACAATTAAATTTTAATTTAGATTTTAAATTTTTACCATTTAAATAAGTTATTTTTATTATATATAAGTGAAAAAATATTATAATTTTATTTTATGATATTTATATTTAATATAATAAATATTTTATTATAAATTTTTATAATTATAATTAATAGTTAATATCATTAATCATAAATTTCCTTTTTTTAGAGATTTATATAATCTAATTTGAATTTTGTTAAAAATTAAAAATTTTTTTTTTAAATCATATAATATCAGTAATAATCACCATCTATTATTTTAAATAAATACCTTTTTATTATTATATAATATATTCAAAATAATTTTATTATTTAAATTATAAAAATTGAATAAATAAATAAATAAATATATAATATTAATATAATTATAAAATTTTAAAAATATAATAATATAAATAATAACTTTTTTGAACTTTATTTTATTAATTTATAGAATTCAAAAAAATTATATTATTAATATTTAAAATAGTATTAAAAAATAATTTGCAAGAATTAATTTAAATTAATTAAGTAAAAATAGTATTACATAAAATTAATTACTCCTTTTAACTTAGATGTAAGATAATTAAATAAACTCAATAATAATAGATATATTTAAATTAGCTTTAGATAATCAATTGATTATTTTTATATTATATATATTTTATATTATTAAATAAATTAAATTTTTATAATAATTTTTCTAAATTATAAAAAAAAAAATTTTAAATTACAATAAAAATGTTTTGCAAAAAATTATTAAAAAGTTTTTTTTTGAATTAATAATAACTTGAATTAATTTAATAAAAAAATAATATTTTAATTTATAAAAGTAAAAAATATTTTTTTGGTAATTTTTTTTCTACTACAAAGTATTTATATATTAAAAAAATTAAATTTTTATTAATCATATTTTTATAAATAAAAAATAAAAATAAACTTATATATTTATTAATTATAAAATTAATTGATTATATATTTACTTTAAATCTACTAATAAAAAATAAATATATTATTATTTTTAGTATTATTAATTAATATAATACTTAATGATTATTATAAAATAAAAATTATTAATATTAATTTTATTATATAAATAAATAAATTAATTAAATTTATTTCATTATAAGATTCAAATATTTATATAAAATCTATTATAATATTTTATAAGTTTTAATTTATATTAATAAATAAATTTATTATAAATATTAATAGAAAAAATTATTTTCAATTAATTTTTATAATTTTTAAAGAATTATTTATAAATTTTTTTGAATATAATTTAAAAAAATCTTTAAAATTATATTAGTAAAAAAAAATATTTATATTAAAATAAAATTTATTAAATAATTTAATAATAATAAATTTCTTATTTTTATATTATTATTACTGTATATTTACTAATTATTAAATAAATTTATTATTAAAAATAATTTTTATATTAATATATTATTAGTTATAAAATAAATAAAAAATAATAATTATTTCTTCTAAAATATTTTTTTATCTTTTCTATTTATAATTTTTTAATTTATTTTATAATTACTAATTTTATAAAATATTTTCAAATTTTACTATAGTGACTTTTATTAGTATCAATTTTAATAAAATATAATTTCAACTTTAAAATTAAAACTTTTATTATTATGATTTATTTTTATTTATAATTTCTATAATTAAAATATAATATAATATATATAAAACTTATAAATATATTTACAAAATATATTATAAAATATAAAGTTTATTATAACTATTTATTTAAAAAAAATTATATAAAAAAAAGAGAAAAAGAGTTTATTATAACTGTTTTTAGATAAATTAGATTAAATTAATTAAAAAAATAAACTATAAAAAATTAAAAATTAAATTAATTAAATTAAATCTATTTAATATAATTATTATTATTGTTAAAGAAATCTATATCTACCAAAAAAAAAAAAAAAAATTAAAAATTAAAAATAAAAATTAAATAAAAATTAATATTAAATTAACTTATTATAATTACTAATATTTATTATTATAAAAAAAAATTTATTATAATTATCAAAAATAAATTTAAAAATAATCAAATTTATTTTATTATATATATATTATTTATTATAATTATAATTTTTTCTTTTATTAGATTAAAATTAAATTAATAAAATTAAATTTATATATAATAATTATCAATTATTATTAAAAAAAAAAATTACAAAAAAAATATAAATAAATAAATAAATAAAAAATAAATTAATTTACTTATTATTATAATTATAATTTATTTATTATAATTTTTAATTAAAATTATTAGATTTTAAAATACTTATTATTAAAAAAATTAAAAAATTAAAAATTTGCTAAATATTTTAAAGTAATAGTTAAAAATAATAAAATAATTTTATTTTTTTTTATTAAAAATTTTAATTTAATTTTATTTTTATTATATATTTTTTTTTAAATAAAATCTCTTAAGGCATAATTAGTTATTTAATAATATTATTATTATAAAAATAAAAAAATATTTCTAATATAAGATATATATATTATATATAATTACTTTTTATAAGTATAAATTTTATTTAATCATAATTTTATTATTTTAAAATTTTAATAAGAAAATTATCTCTATATAATTATAATATAATTATAATTATTATTAGATAATAAGAATTGTTAAAATATTTAAAATGTTTAAATTATTTGATTAACTATACTTAAAAATATCATATAAATTATTAATTTAATCAACTATAATATAATATATATTAGTAGATCATATATAAAAATAGATATTATTTATATAATTTTAGAATAATTAGATAAAACCTAAAGATTTTATAAGTTGTCTAAATAATAAAAGGTAAAATTTAACAAAATTTTATTAAAAATTTGGAAAAAGGTAAACTATATTAAAATTTATAAAAATGCAAAATTATATTAACCATTTTATTAAATTTAAATAAACAATTTTAATTTTAATTAAAACTATTACTTTAGATAAATAAAATAAAAATTTAATCATAATAAAAATATCAGTAAAATTATTGTCAAGAAATATAAATTTAAGAGTGATACAATATGTGATAAGTAAATCATATGAGATATATATATTATACATAATTTTAAATCTAACTAAAAGTATCTTATGCTTATATTTCAAATAATTACATTTATAAATGTATATATATATTTCTTTTAGTAAATAATTCTTTTTTTTTATAAAATAAGTTTTATAATAAATGATATATTTTTTTTTATTTTTTATTTTATTTTATTTTAATTTCTTAAATTTAGAAATAAAATAGTTTTAATTCAGATTTAAGAAAAATATTATAATAAAGAATATTTAATTAAGTTTTTTATTATTTTAAACTTTTTTTAATATTTAAATTTTTAAAATAGATTTATTTCTTTTGTTAATTTAAATTTTAAGAAAAGATTATAGTATATAAATTAATTTCTTTAATAATAATTTAACTTTCTTATTTAAATAAATATTGTTAAAGAAATTTTTATTAATTTTTAAGAATAAGATTAATTTTCTTAAATTTTTAAAATAAATGTTATAATAGAAAAGGTTTATTGAATTTTTTTTATTAATTTTTAAATTTTTAAGAATAAAATAAATATATAAATATATAAAAAATATTTAAATCTATTTATTTTAATATAAATATAAATAATAAATTTGACTTATAAATTTATATATAATGATATAATTTGTATATAAAATATGTTTTTATTAATTTATAAAATTTTAATATAATCTTAAAGAAAATTTAAAAAGTTATATTTGAATTTTTATTTTCATGAAGTGAAAAATCACAAGAAATTTACAGATAGAAAATTAAAAATCAAATATATAACATTAATATAATTTATTTTAATTATTATTATAAGTATTATTAATTATATAATAAATTAAAATAAGTAATAAATATATTTAAGAATTTTATATATTTAAACTTTATCTATTTTTATATATTCAAAAATTTTATCTTTTTATGCATTTTAAATTTTATTTTTTTTACATTATAAAGATAAAAATTTATAAAATGTTATATTAATATTAAATTTTATTTGTCACTAACAGTTTGTAATCTCATAGTTTAAATTAAGGCTTTCGTATTATTAAGTTGACCATTGCAAATTATGCCATTTAGCAATAGGCTAAGAGTGAAGCCAATTAATACTCCAAAAAGAAATTCGCTTGTGAACGTATACATTTGTTATAGAACATTATTGGTAGAAGTCGATCGACAGATTTGTTTTATTTTTTAAAGATGTATTATTTAAACGATATTTATTGCATTGTGGTTGATTTTTGAATAAATTAACTAGTGCTATTTTTATAATAAAATATCCGTTTATTCATCATACACTGTAGACGATAATTACATTGTGAAAAGATCTAAAAAGTTCCTAATATACGTCATTGATTAAGCCACTGATCAGCATTAGTATATCAGATCTCATCGCATAGCACAAAACAGACTGTAAAAAAGATGAGCAATTACTCGAAACTGTGAAGCAAAACATTATGCAGACTAAGAAAGAGATAGACCATATCAAAGGTCTTTCCACTGATAACCCAGAGAGGGCGGCTTTTGCTCCTCTATATAGTTACCTTATAGAACTATAAAAAAAGGAAAATATTCTGCTGGAAAGAACTCAACTAGGTAATGACTTTGTGACTCGGGCGTTGGGAATATAGAGTAGTGTGACATAGCAATGTAGTGTGTATATAGTAATAGATAGAGTAAACATAATAATGTAGCAATTCTTTCTATTTATAAAGATAAAATCAATATTAGAATGAGAATTGTTCAAGCATTCTGTAATTCAACTGGTGTTGAATGATCAAGTGAACTAACGAAACTGAGTTCTGCCCTTCTTGAACCATTTCACATAAAGATTCCTATTGAAACTAAAGTTCATAAACAATGGAAATCAGAAGCTGGAATTATTGTTGATGATTATTTTGTTGATACAGACGTGAAACATTCTACAGCTGGTATATTTAGTACATGATGTATAGTCACAATTTCCAAGAAATTAGATGGTTCAGAAAATCGCTTGATTAGCAAATATGATAATATAATTACTAATATGTGAGAGATACTAAAGGCAACTCAACCTATTGCTGGATTAATAGTGGAGTCTATGAGACCAGATGTTCTGGTTTGGGTATGAGACATACTTATCTTCAAGGGTGAAGAAAAGAAAGATAGAATCTTTAATGTTGTAAAAAATGAGTTACAGGAAAAGATGCAAGATTGGAATATAACAACAAGTGGAAACCTTCCCTACCTTTTGTCATATGATGCAGTGAGAGAAAAAATTCAATTCTTTACGATTACTAAAATGCCAGTCACCTCGATATGATGTATCCAATTTTTTAGAGGTATTCAATGTAAGTAATAATGATTCATATTACTGTTTGAATCATTATTTTTAGATCTAATCCTATTGTAATTGGTCAAATTTGTAGGTTTTAATATCAGCTCTGAATATGTTTAAATTTTTTCTTACGGATGTCACATTATTTTCTGATGAAGGATTTCCTTTAATGAAAATTTTAAAGCGAAGTAATGGCACATCTATCTCATTTATTTCATCCACTTATGTTCAAAAATGAATCGATATATTTGATGAATATCCCTATAGCAACTTTGACGTTTTACAAGGAGTATATAAAACAGTGCGTTTATGTGAGTATGCTGCAAGAGCTTATCAAGGTCCAGAATTGTTAGAAAAGAAACGAGGTAAAAGGAAACTTGTGTCTTATGTAATGCATATTGAACCTGTGTGTTTTAGACAGCAACCGCATAATGTCAGAGAATTGAAAATAGCATTTTATCACATATTTCAAGTCCTTGTTATAATCCATAATACAGGTTTTGTACATTGAGATTTGTGATGGGAAAATATTTGGAAAGATAGCAAAGGAAGATACATTGTTAGTAACTGGGAGCATGCTAGTAGAATAAATGAAATACCAACTTTTATTTTCAATTGATGGGCATCAGAACTCCATACACTTCCCATACCACCTTATACAGATAAAGCAGATATATTTCTTGTAGGAAGCTTATTAGACACGATGTCTCTATTACTCTCAGCTGAAGAACTAAGACTTTATTCACAGTTGAAGTGTAACAATCCTGATGAATGTCTCTCTGCTGCAGTTGTTTTGAAACACCAATGGTTTGATGATATAAGAGACAGTTTCTGAGTTTATGACATTCTAATTTATAAGCTATATGCATAATAAATATAAACAAAGTTGCTTTAATATCAGTCGTATAATAATCAAAGCACATGTTTAAAATTTAATAGTAAATTGTGGGGTTAATAATAAATAATAAAAATAAAGATTTTTCAAATCTCTATTTCTTTATAAATTAGTTTCTCATGTCTTTTAAAAAACAAATAATACAACTTTTTTCTTTAGGTAGTCTCATTCCAATACTTCATTATAGTATATATTCAATAAATTGGTGGACTTTTATTGATAGAAAAATTCTCAATGAAGAGAAACAAATATGTATACCTATAAGACTAAATATGAGAGTTCAATTAGAATTTAACAAAACCAAATTTATTATCCGTATTGTTAGTGCAGAAGATGGCATTAAACCAGGCTATATCTGTGAATCTGATGTAGCTGCAAAAGTTTACCTTTCCGCTTTAGAAGCTATAAATAAAACTTACAACAATTCTTCAGTTTTAGGATTTGATAATGAAAATGTTACTCAAGAACTATTATCTGATGTTTTATTTTATCCTTTCAAAATAATAGTTAACAAACTTTCTATTCTAATTATAAAGTTAGGTAATTCAAATGACAATAATATGATTAGGTATCAATCAAATTTTATGTTCAAATATTGAGGCAAGCAAAGTCTTTTTGTACAAAAAATTGAATGTAAAAAATATTGTATAGAGATATTTCAGAAGAAAAAAAGAATTGCATACTATAGTAATATTTCACTAACTGAAGTTTAGAAGAAAATGGGAATATTGAAAAATTATGATAGTAGTGTTTTATTTGGAATCGAGTATCCTACTACAGTTAATGCATTGAAAATTTATGCAAAATTACTAATATGTAGCATGAATGAATAGGATAATATCGAAATAATGATCCAAGTGTTCAAGCAGCATCTAAAATGTCAAACTACCATTCTTGATCTTAATTGGCATAAGTTTTTTATTGAATGGAAAGAACAAGAATCAAATATTATAGAATTTATGACGCATCTTAAACCACTATATCTGTTGAATTATGAATTTAATGATCGGGAGTTACGTGCTTGAAAGAAGATGATGAAAAGCATGGGTTATACGAATATAACGCCTTATAAAAAGCAAAAATCAAAGGTAAGGATTTTTGGAATTAACCATAAAATTTTGCATCCAATATAATCACGTAGTTAAAAAATTGAACTTTTATTATTATAGCCTAAATTTTAGACGTACGCAGTGAATTCTAGTAGTGACAGCACTACACTTCTATACTTGTTTAATAAGAATTTGCTAAATAGTGTTTATAATAATGAAGCTGAATTTATAAAAGAAAATAATCAATTGAAAATAATCATTAATAAATTCTGGCAATGTTTTAAACAAGCAATCAAAGCTAATAAATGCAGATTAGATAGAAAGCAATAAATTCTTTCTATTATAATGGAAAAGTTTGGATTTAAAGAAATACAAAAAAATTACAAGTAAGTTTGAATATAATGCCATTTGTTATTTCATAAATAAAATAAACTTACCACAATTTCTTTTTAGATTTCAAATGATTTAATTAGTGTCTCAACGAAATATAGTCACATAAATGGTCCAGGGTGTTCTGTAAAAATCAAACCAGTTGTAACACGAAATTCTATTTCTGAAATAAAGATAGAGAATTTAAGAACTTTTTTCTGACAAAGGAAATGTCACGATGAGCTCTTATCGTGTTAACCCAAAAACTAACCTACAATTATTATATCTAAAAGATAATAAAGAAACTCTATGGCAAAATTCGAGGCAGCTTATTCTGATAGAATAAAAAGAATCTCTTTTATAACACGTTTAGCAAGTGATCAATATGTATATTAAAAAGATTTGGGTGGGCTATGTAATATTTGCAATGAATATTATTACGAAGTGTTTGATACATTAATTAGTTTGGTATAATTACATGTAGAAAAGGAATCACAGGTATATAATAAGAATATTATGTAACAAAATTTTGTTTGAATTTATTATTTATAAAGAAATTGTAAATAAATATTATTTATTATTATTTTTTTTAAAAAAATAAAAATAAAAATCTCAAAAACTCAAGAATTCACTAATAAATGAACTTGAAAAATTACGCTATCATCTAAAATGAGGTTTCAAAAATGAACTTATTGTAAATAAAGATGGCACAGTATCATATACGGATACAATTAACCACTACTTATTATACGCGTTTGGAGAATATACATAAGAACATAAGAGCCATTGTGCCATGTGTGATCAATTATTCATGCTTCTTGAACATTTAATTATGATACTTCCAAAGAATTTTCAAACTACAATCGAAGAATCACATAATAAACTTTATTATTTTCTTGCTTACCAGGTAAGAAAAGTCTATCTAAATAATTAATTTAAAGCAAAGCTTTTAGAACTTGACGATGATGGCACAATTCTAGTATGTGATTACAAAATGAGGATCTTACCTAAAAGTGCCTGCGAAACTAAGGAGCAGTTCTTTGGAAAGCGTGCTGGACACTTTATATGATTTTGGTTTTTACAAAATGTAATGCTTCACAACTAAATATATAAGGATTTGACCACTGGTCTACTGATATCAAGCAAGATGCTTGGTTTACTACATTATTTTTTGATACTGTTTTCAAAACGTTAGATCTGAAACTGAAGTGGATCAAAATTTTTTCTGATAATAGTGATCATTACCACAATTCAGAATTAATGACCATTGTTGTAAATTGGAATTAATGGTATAGAATTGATATTTGTGGATAGTTTTTTTGAATCTGGGGAGGCAAAATCTAATATTGATTCACATTATGCACAAATAAGTTATGGTTTCATTTGATAAAATATTGATTTCATCTACAAAGTACTATATAACAGTAAATTATCAATACCAATTTTCTTTTAGATAACTCATTCTATCAAGAGATATGTAAGAGTCAGATATAATTTAGATAATGGTGAAAAAATAGAAGATGCGATAAAGAATTTAGTGGAATATCTGTTGTTTATCTAGTATCAAAACAAAATCATATACCTGTTAAAACTATATCTGGCATTACCAAATTATCATATTTTGAATGGCCAATTGAAAGCTCATTCATCAGATATAACCTTATCATATATAGATAAATGGTCACGTTACTCTCCAACTGACATCTTAAAATTAATTGATGAATCCTTATACAAGCCAACTCCTAATATTTCTACACATACTAAACTAAATTTGCCATGGAATTTTCCTATAGTTCAGATTAAAGGTATATTATAGATGAAAAATATATTTATTATATTTATGTTTATTTAAAGATAATAAAAAATAATTATTTTTTTTTCTTTTACAGATAAAACAAATAAAAGCACGTTAGAAATTAGAAATAATACTCAAATCTGTTCTATAGATAGGTATAGCCAGACTGCCTTAGTAATAATGTAAGTTTTTCTTTACAAATTATAGTTACTCTATTATTATAGACATAAGCAATAAATTTTAGTTAGCAAATGAATAAGCACTCAAGAGTAACCAGAAATATGGTCAAAGGGATAGTGGAAAATATATAACAGCAATAGTAAAAGCTTATTTGGAAGGGTTTTTTTTAGTGGAAAATGTGAATAAAACAAACTAAATATCTGCAAAAGATATGATTTTAGAGTTAAATAAATTAGTAGCAGAAGGTGAAATTTAAAAAAACGAGGTATCTGAAATAAAAATAATTGAGGGTTAGATTACAAGATATTCTGCAAGCTTACGCAAAATATCAGCAGAACAAAGAGTAATAGGTGAAGCTAATAAAAGAATTGAAAATGGTGATAATAGTAAAAATAGTCGTAAGTGGCAGAAAAGATAATATTTTTATAATATAAATTGATAAAATTTTTAATTTTACTATATTTTGATCTACTCAAATCTCTGTTTCTCCTATATAAAAGTTTTTAAATAGGAGACGAAAAAATTTTATAAATGATTAAATCAAAAACTTTCAGATTTAGTTTATCATTCTGTTAATTTTTTTCCCGATATAAGTTACTTTAGTGTTTTATGTATTGCATAATTACTGCACATTAAAGGTTATCATATGCCGATTACCTTAAATTTATCATATAAATCTGCTCTGATTGATCGGTGAATTAGCAATTAAAGTTTTAATATAACTAAATATTATAATTTTTTATTCTTGTTTTAACAATTCTAATATAGCATTTTTTAAAACTTCTTTATCATTTTTATTTAGTGATATAATATTATCATATATTTTAATTTTTTTAATAAAATAAAATGTTGATTTTGTTAATTTAATATAAAGTGTTTAAATTATAATTACTCAGTCTCAAGTTACTAGTATGTTAAAATTGATAAGAATCAGTCAATTAATTAATCAGTTAGAAATCTTTGATTGACTAATATCAGTCATAGTTATAACTAGTCATGACCATGATCATTAGCATCTCTAAATTTATTCCTTAAACTATAAAGCAGACAAATTTGCTTGCAAAATATAAAAAAAAGTATTAATTTTTTAATAAATATAAAATATTAATTTAATAATATAATTATTATAGTTTAGTATATATTTTATCAATTTTCTTAGAAAGATTTAAATTTATTAAAAGTTTTTTAAATAATTCAATTTTAAAATTAAGTTTTAAAATATTGACAATTTCTATTTATATATTAGTATATATATACTATAATACTCTAAATAGTTCAGATATTAGACTAATCTAAAACTAAACCAAAAATTTCAGTTCAATTTAGTTTAGCTTATTAATCTTAAAAATGCCAATCTGAAATTGAACTGAACTGTAAACTGGAAAAATCTGAACTAAACTGAAAATTATGAATTAATTTGAATTTTTCAGTTCAGTTCATTCTAAATGAATAATAAGAAAATTATTCAATTAGAATGATAATATTGATCATTTCAGATGAATGATAAGAAAATTGTTCATTTAGAATAATAATAATAATATTTTAGACAAATAATAAGAAAATTGTTTGACTGGAATACTTATCAATTATTTCAGACGAATAATAAAAAAATCATTCAACTGGAATGCTTATCAATCATTTCAGATAAATGATAAGAAAACTATTTGTTTAAAATGATAATAACATTTTAAACAAATAATAAAAATAGTTCAATTAGAATGATTAAATTATCATTCTAAATGAATGATAAAAGAATTATTTATTTGAAATGATTGAAATTATCATTTCAAATAAATGATAAAAAATTATTTACAGTCAACTTTTGATATAGCGAACTCTTGATATAACGAATTTTTTGAACAAATATAATAAAAATACTCTTATTATAGCGAATTGGCTAATCAAATCTCTTAAAATCTTTACTATAGCCTTATAGCAAAGTTGAGGTCTAGGATATAGAGTTCGCTATAACAAGAGTTGACTGTATTTGGAATGATTAAATTATTATTCTAAATGAATGATAAAAAATCATTTATTTAGAATGATTAAAATTATTATTCTAAACAAATAATAAGAAATCATTCAATTAGAATGATTAAATTTTATCATTTCAAATGAACAATAAAAAATTATTTATTTAGAATGATTGAAATTATCATTCTAAATGAATTATAAGAAATTGTTTATTTGAAACAATTAAATTATTATTCTAAATGAACAATAAAAATCATTCATTTAGAATAATTGAAATTATTGTTTTAAATAAATGATAAGAAATTATTCATTTGAAATGATTAAATTATTATTTCAAATGAATGATAAAAAAATTGTTCATTTATTTAGAACAATTGATATTATCATTCTAAATGAATAATTTTCTTATTGTACATTTGAAACAACCCATTTGAAATTTTAGATTAAACCAAAATTTTCAGTTCAGTTTAAATTATTTTCAGTTTAGATTAGATTTATAATCTGAAAAAATCTGAACTGAATCAAAAATTTTCAGATTGATTTTTTTGTAATCTGAAACTGATCTGAAATCGATTTAAACTGAAAATTTTCAGATTAATCTGAACCATTCAGAACTTTAATATACTGGTTATATGATAAGATTAACATTAATATTAATTTTTGCTGATATTAAAAAATTAAGAAAATAGCTATGTAACAGATAAGATATAATGAATAATAATTTTTTATTGAAAAATTTTAAGTTTTTAAAATAAATAGTAAAACTAAAGGTTAAAAAGTATAATATTAATAATAATATATTTGTTACATAATTTAAATATATATATTCTATATAAACTTAAAAATTTTTTATAATAATTTTTAAAAATTTCACTTTATTATTATAAAAAGTATAAAATTTCTTATAAAATTTATCATAAAAAAATAATTTTAATTATTATAATTTTTATAATTTACTAATATTATATTATAATTAATATTGCTAAAAATAAGATTGTTAAAGGTTAATAATAAAATTTTTAGCTTATAAATTATTTATTATATAAAAAATAAAATTTATTATGAAATTATATATATTTATAAAATGAAAATTTTTCATAAAAATAAATCAAAAGAAAATTTATAGTAAATAATTAAATAAATTTATTTGCAAAATCCTATAGTTTAAGAAATAATAATATTGAATAAAAATACAATAATATTTTTAATATAAAAAATTTTTAAGTTCTTAGATTAATTAATAAAAATAAAATATAATAAAATATAATATAGTATAATAATAGTAACTTAAATAAAAATTAATTTATTTCTTTTTTTTATTTCTTTTATTATAATTTTAGTAATTAATTTATTTATATTTAGTATTTTATTCTTTTTTTTATATTAAATGAGACATGTTACAACAAAACTAGACAAAGTGAACATTTTTAAATAAGAGGCTAATATAGCTGAAAGTTAAACAATTTGACTAATAACATTTTGAAATAATGGTGCTCATTCATAATTTATGAACTTGTTAATTTTAATGCTCACTTTATCATACCAGAATGTGATAAATATAAATCATAACAGGATTAATATAGAATTATCCCTATATAAAAAATATTAATATGAAACTAATTTATATTAAATCCACTATGGAACCCAAAAATTATAGTACTATTAGAAGTATTTTAAAGAAAGCTCAAGGTGAAAAAATTGCTTCATACATTTTTAAAATCAATAATACCCAAACTTTTCAGCAATATCTAGATTAAGAAAAAATTACGTATGAAATTTAAATTACTTTTTTAATTTTAATCAAGGTCATTTCTTAGTTTCTTTAACTTCAATTTGAGCAATTTGACTATTCTGTTACTCTTTTAAGTGCTGGTTTTCTTCCTTTAACTTAGTGATTTTAGCTTCTAATTCTTTAATTCTCTTTATTTTCTCATCATCTTACTCCTTAACTTTTCATGAAATTTAGCAACTTCCTTTCTTTCAATGTTTAATTCCTCTTTAGTAGTCATTAACTCTTTTTCTAGTTTGCTAGTTCTCTTTTCTAAACAAGAACTGAAAGGTCAAGAAATTAATTCACTTTTAGTAAGAGATTAGATTTGCTTCTTTTTTTCTTTATAATAATAACAAAACCTCTTGTTTCTCATTAATCTATCACACTTCTTACATCTTAGGAGAGTACTATTATCATATTCAATTTTACAGTCTTTACAAATAAAGGATATATCAAAGTATTGTTCTATCTTAGTGTGTACTACTATCTGATATATAGTAGAAACAATGCTAAAATAAAGGTTGGTTTAGTCACTATAGTCTATAAAGTAATAACTGCATTTTTGCTCATCTTCTTTTATTAATTCCAAAACTCTATATTCTAAACTCATACTAATTTATTTATTTCTTTAAATAATGTAAGTTTGAAACTTATCCTTACTTTTTTCTTTAACTTTGTTTCTAATTGTTTAAGTTTTAATAATCTGCTTTGCTTTTTAGGCAGGGCTGGCAATTCTTTATTCTCATATTCTTTGACAACTTGTTTTTTATTTCTTAATCAATTAATATTATTTTCTAAAACTTCTATTCTTTCAAAAATCACTTCTCTCTCAAAACATGGATTGATTTTACTTCTTTCATTTAATGTTCTCTTAACTCACCAACCACAATTAATGCTTTCTTAATTTCTTTGTATTCTATTTTTAAATCATCTTCCAAACCTTCAACTTTTTCTTTTAATTCTTCTACCTTTACTTCCAACTCTTTAATTCTTTCATCTTTATCTCCAATAATAATTTGAGAATTATGTCCTTAGCTGATTTACCAAAGATTTCACCTCCTTCTTTTATTTGAGAAAAAATATGAACTCTTTCATTTCATTTCTTTCAATCTTTTAACAAGTCAGTAGCTAACTCAATACTTTTAAAATGGTCTATGATAATTCTTTCTACAACTTCTTTCAAATTCTCCTTTTCTTTTCAATTATAGTTATGTATAAGACTGTGTTGAAAATAAATATTCATAAATTGTTTTCTTAATGGTTTACTAATCAATTCTCTTAGATCTTGTTCAATATTCTTGCTATAGTAAGGGAACCTATTCCTTATATCTACCAATATTTGGTAAATTTTTTCAGTTGCTTTTTTTTTAAATTCTACTTCTTCTTATTTGCTTACCTCTGTACTTTTATAATCATTGAGTTCTCTATTTTTATCTGCTAATTGTTATTTTAATAATTCTATTTCATTCAATAATTCTTTATTTTCTTGCTATTGTTTTTCTATAATATTTATCATGATTTTTTATTTATTTATTTTTAATATACTTATAAGGCTAAATTAAGTATATAATTATTTTAATATTACTTTTATTTAAACTTTAAAAATTGTAAAGTGGGAATATTAGATAAAGAATTTAATATGATAAGAAATTAATGAATTTTAGTCTAAATATTTTATTTGTTGCCAGTATAGGTTAGGCTTAGGCAAGTAATGTCTTTAAATTCATCTTTAACAAATAGGCAAATATGATTATAAAGATATTCTTGCCTTTTGTAATCCAAAGGAAGAGGGTTAGGACTAAAATAGAAAAAGATTTAATTTCCTTAGTAATTTTGGAAACACTTGCTTTTTTAGTTTTTAATAAATCAATTCAATATACGAATCATTAGCAACTAGCTGAGCTTTAATAATATCAGGTTTGACTACTTTGAATACAAAATGTTGATATTTTTGTAAACCACTTAATTTTTTAAAGAAAATTCCTAACACTGAATTAAGATCTAAATATTGAAAGCCTTTGCTATTTTCATAGTACTGAGCTTTATTTAATCTGGTTGTACTCGATCTTTTTACAACCTTAACAATATGATTTACGTAATCTACTGATATTTTGCGATATAGTTTCTTAATTAATCCAAAACTACCATCACACTTGAATTTAGTATGACCAGGTACCATAAAATTTAATTCAATACTTTCTTAATAACTGTAAATTACTAAATATAAGTAAAATCAAATAGTGGCATTATTTTTGTTTTGCCCATCCGCATTATCATAAGTAATTTTTAAATGTTTTTCATCTTTATTCAATTTCTTAATTCCATTGAATACCAGGCTCAGTATGCCATTGAGGTCTTTGCCAATAATTTCATCTTTATCGAGAATGTAATTAATTTATTTACATACTGCTTCATCTTGAATACTAAATAAATGTATTTTACGTAGACTAAGATAGTAAATCTTACTTACTTGTTGATCAGAATGGGACATGTGAACGTTTTGTGTTCAATTGTAACTATAATGAGTAGTTGCGTTAATGCTACAATAATCAGCTTTGCCTCTCATCGTAAAATGCTCATTTACTAATTTTCTCTATTATTTTGCTAATTTCATATTCCTGTTGTAATAGTTTCTCTCTAATTTAGCTTTAACTAAATGTTCTTTGTACTTTTTTAGTAAGTTTCTTGCTTCTTTTTTCTTGTGAGTATTGTATTGTAAACTATTTTAAAATGTTGGCATGTATCACATAAATCTGTTTGTAGATTCATAATTTGAATATAAGGCATTAATTAGTGTTATAACTTGCAGAATGCGTCATATTTTAACAATTTTAATGTGCTATCATTTTCAAGACCTGCAATAAAATTATGATAGACTGACTTGTAACTCATTTTAGCTAGTAAAAGTGTAAGTGATTTGGTAATTTGATTGACATTTCTACTAGGACATAGTAATTTGTGTATTTTAGCATAGTTTTCAAGAAATTCTTCATAGCAGTAGTGACTGTTATATTAATAGTTATTTTAGTTTTCCATTGTGGTATTCATTTTATGTTACTATGAATGCGTGGTATTATACCATTCATCACTAGGTGATTTCTGACATTTTCGAAGTGAGTGCGACCAATTTCTAACATATTGAGATATGTTTTTTGACAAAGTGGCATATTATAATATCAGTAGTAAAATATTTACTTGTTAGTATGTATTTCTTTTTAAGACGTTAGCTGGCAGTTATTTTTTTACCATTTATTGCTTTCAATTAGACCATTAAAAATATGTCTTATTCAGATCTAAAGAGTGCTTGAAATGTCTCACGTAATTCAGCAAACCTTTCTTTTAGAATTTCTTTTGAACATTCACAATTGCAATCTATCTTTAAGAAATGTATAACTTTTTCGTATTTAGTTGAACTATTAGAATTATAAATTTCCATATACAGGTAATCTTATATTAATACATCAATTTTATTGCTAGTCTTTTAAAATAATCTATAATTTACTAATTTTGAATTTTAAAGTAAACTGATTGACAATTTCAAATGTATGGACAAAATTAAAATAGGCGAGCGATATAATTTAAATTATAATTATATATATTTATAGAAATAAAAATATTTATAATAAATATAATAAATATAAATAATTAAATATAATAGAATATAGAAAAAATTGTATAATAGTTAATTTTTATATTTATATTTATAAACAAAAAAAAGTAGAAAGTTTTTATATTAAATAAATATGATGTAAAATTATTTAATAAAATTAATTTATTGAATGGATGATAATTAGATTTTAAGAAATTTTTTGATTAAAATTAAGAGTTTAATACATTTTAATCTAATAACATCAAAAATTAAAATACAATAAAAATCTCAATTTTGTTAAAAAATTTTTAGAATCTGGTTTTTTAAAATGTTATTTTAATACAGTAATCTATATTTTGAAAATTCTATTTATTAAATCAATTGATATTAAATACTAAATGCTAATTAATTAAAACTAGAATAAAAGACAAAATTAAAAAATAAAATAAGTTTAATAAGAAAGAAAAATATAATCATAAAAATAGAATGAGAATAAAAAGTAATCTATTCTAAATACATCCTTTTGAGATTATAGGAAAATTTTAAAAATTATGCATTTAAAATGAATATGCATTTAAGAGAAATTTTCTATATTATTTTCTTATATACTTAGAATTAAATGAGAGCATTGCATTTAAAAAAAATATAAAGTGTGTATATTGAGAAAAGATGCATTTAGGTTTATTGTATAAAAAATAAATAAATAAACTAATTGTTTCATTTTTCTAAAAGAAATCTATTGTTTTAAAGAATAGTATATTAAAAGAATAATATGTTTTAGCTCAGAATCATTAGTAGAATAATTTTTCTGAAAAACTAATTGGCTAAAATTAAACTATAAGGTATAATTGATATTATAAAAACAAATTTCTAAATGAATTTTTGTTTAGTAATTCTTTATAATAGTAGTTAAAAGAATTTGTATATAAAAATATATGAAAGAATTTAATAAGATATATTAGACATTATATTGAAACTAATTTGAATTTAAGAAGAAAAGCTTATGGGCAGCGTTGGCAAATGACCTTGAAATGACCTCAAATGACCTCAAATGACATCATTTTTATTATAAATTTCAAGTCAAAATGACCAAAGGTCATTTAAAAAATAGTAAATGACCTTATAATTTGCCATCACTGGTTTGTGGAATATACCCTTTCTAATGAAGTACATTTCTTAAATATAGACTTTGTAATCCTTCTAAGATATTACTTATTAATTGTTGAGACTTCGTAATTCTTCTTGCTGTTTGTTCACTCAATTGTGATCACCCAATATGACATCATCTCCTTCACCTTTTCGTTAGGATCGAATTGCATATTTTCGGAAATTGCAGAAAATTTTCTGTTACAAGTAACGCGTCTTTTAATTCCATCCTCTTGTGAATTTCTATATTGCTACTAAATTTCTTGTCCAATAAGCGATTGAAATCCTCAATCATCAAGTTTCTGTCATCGGTACTTCTTTTAACTGGTTTGTAACATTTAAAAGCTAAGATCCGACCAAATATTTTATTTGTAATTAATATTTGAAAATTTCCAATCAGATCCCGGTAAATGCTTATAATTTCAGCTCGATACCTTTTCGTGATGATAATCAATACATTTGCTCAATGTTATATATTTTATAAAATTCTTTTTAATTTGATTTGTCATAAATTTACGATTTTCCAACTTTAATTATTTTGATTATTTGATGATTAACAAAAAATAAGTGGAAAGTATGAGGTCTATATATATAAAAATATAATATGCTCATAATTTTTATATTTAACATTAATTTGCTTATGTGGTAATCAATAATGATCCCTAAGGTATAGAATACTAAAGTAGGCAATTAAAGGGAAATTATCTGATAAATTAATCATAATTGCAATAAAAACAACATGTTAACGACGTTTCATATTTCACAACTTTTCCTTAAGGAATATTAAGTTCTTGCTTTTTTTGAACTATAATGTCATCAGCTGATACTTTCTCTTTCTTCTCTTATAAAGTCACTTAGTATCGTGACAAACTTATTCGGCTAATCCTTTTAGTGACCGTAATAAACATTTTCACTTGCTATGGGATAATTTAACAGAATAAACATTAAATACGCGCCATTTATCAAGATTGGCGAAGTTTTGATAACATCTTGTTTTAAATTTAAAGCATATTTACATCGAAACCGAAATCGAAAGTACGAAGCGTAAAAGGGTTTAGATCATCTTTAGAAGATGCCAATAAATCTTGTGCAAGGATGGTCAAAGTAATTTTTTTTTTTTATTACTACAAGAAAAAGGGTGTTGTGAACTCAATCGAAACAATAATATTTCATAAATATTTTCGTACATTTGTGGGTAAATGTACTCATTTCCTTTGTAAACCGTAATAAAAAAAAAAAAAAACTAAAAAAAAAATGTTAAATTTATGCTGCATTAAATTCAAATGAATTTATCATTCAATTCCGGATATCTATACACCGGATGATAAAAAAATGAGGGGGAAAAAATATTTCATCAGCCACAATGTCCTTTTTTTTCTTATTACTAAATAAAATTATAAATTTATTCGATGATTTGATCGTACTGCAAATTCGGAGAAAAATTTAAATATCTAATTTTGCCAACAATTGGAATTTTTTATTTTTAGTTTTTTCACCGTAGTAAATTATGTAAAATTAATTACATTCCCACCACCCTTCCTTATCCATAGGAGTGTGATATTTCTCAACAAGGGTTAGCCTTTTTTTACCACGTCTAAATTTTTTAGAATTAATGGGCACATCGGCGATATCAGTTTTACTAACACAAAACACCTCATATTCATTCACACTAAATCTAGTTGGACCATAGCTAATGTTACTAATTAAAGAAGAAGATTTATTATGATTATTTGTAAAATCAGTTCGCCAAACAAAAGGATTTCTTGTTGTAGAAAATGAAGCCCCAAGATCTAATGAAGTCGAACTCCACTCTTGTTCACTAGAAGATACATTTCCCTTCATACTTTTTATAATAGCATCACAAATCCCTTGTCTATAAGATTTAGATTCGGAAGAACATAGTTCATCCTCACATAAATTCTCTACGCACCATAAATCACCATCTCCAAAACACGGTCCATTCTTAAAAGAATTCCAAATGGCCTTCTCGGGTTGTAAGACACGCGACCATTGTGGTTGCGGATTTTTCCCATAACCCAAAGAAAATATAAAGCTATCCCTGGTCAATATCCACCCAGTTTGAGATTTCCATGACGTCGGATTATACCCCCCTATAATATGATCGGTACCTTTTATTCTCATTAGAACCAAAGTTGGACCTTTATTATCACATTTTGTATGAAATTCATCCGCAGAAAATCCGTCAATACTCCCTCGAAGTAATAATCCAAAGTGATATTTATAATTATTAGAATTACGTATTTGACCTCCATCAATCCAATTAGATATGATTGAAATTTGTTCTTGATTTATGAGAGATGACCTAATCGCGTTATTTGGTAGATACGTGAGTGATTCTTTTTGTACCCCCGTGTAATAAAAACATTCTAAATCTTCGTATAATGATTGTGAAAAGCAAGCTTTAAATGGCCTGACCTTTTGATAAAAATCTTTTGAATTGATTTCACAAAATCTGACAAATTGTATCCATTGTCGAAGCGTTTCTTCAAATTCAACAAAATCATTTGTCGTCCATTTTGTTACGTCACTACAAACATTTGGATGCTTTGACATGCACCATTGAATTATATGATCCCATATTTGTATTTCTTTCATTTGAAAATTACGTTGTTCTAGCACTATTTCCAACGTATCTTGATCTAGTGTGGTAAAATCTTCCGCCCTTAATAAAACATCTGGTTCCGTATAAAGAATACCTTTACAAAATTCTTGTAATTCTTTTGAGGCATCCAATCTAACTGCTGTACGATAAACTAATGCGAAACTCTTACGTAACCATAAGCTATGTTTTACAAGTAAATGACTTTGCATTAGATCATGTAATTCATTCATCAAAAGTTCATCCGCTGCTACCAAGATTTCCAAACATTGTTTTCCCGATTTCTCTGATAATGCCATCGTGCCAGTATATATGTACCTAAAGGTAAATAACGAAAAGTTAGGAAAAGACAAATCGTGTTGCGTACATGAACGTTAAAAAAAAAGACCATAGTTTAAACCTACTCCAAAATATCACCAAATACCGATGCAGAGATATTCGGTTTATTAAAAACCATGGCATCCCCTTCTTTCTTTACCCATTGGCATGATAATGCCGTATTAAAATAAGGTGACCTAATCCGTAATATTCCTGAATGTGCCTTAAATGTTTTAATATCTGGTTCTACGCCAACGTAGATGATTACATCATGATTATAAGCTTCCTTTAATAATTTACTTAAATCTCTTGAGAGCGCTCTAAATTGTTCAAGTGACATTGTAAGGAAATATTTGACCCAAAAAAGAGCTGTGAATTTTCACAGTCCATTTATATATTGAATTAAATTGGCAAATCTTTTCCATTGGGAGTTAGGAACACGATGTAACGTAATCACGTTGAGCAGATTTTCAAAAAATCGGATCTAACGTCTATTAAGTAAATTATGTAAGAAATTTTATTTTTCCGAAATTTTTGCCAAGAACGACTTATTTTATTTCAATTTATTTTGTGGTCGACTCGATTTCCTATAATAATTTTATTAGATTTCCGGAATGAACTACTTAGGGTTTCCGTTTGAAATACAAATTTCATTTCAAATATTTGAAAATTTTTTAAAATAATTTCAAACGAAATATCGGATATCGAAAATCATCTCGAAAATTATTATTTTCATAATTATTATTATTATTATTATTATTTTACCAAAAAAAAATTATCCAAAAAAGTTTTGAGTTCAACGTCAATCGCGACATGTCTGAGCTTTAATTATTAACAATTTAAGTTACTCGTTTTCATGTGTTTTTTTTTAATGAATAAAATTAATAAATTTTTTTTTTCATTCTAAAATCAAAAGTTCATATTGATAGCTTCTCATTCTTTGGAAATTTATGGAAGGGAGCTAAATTCAAAAACAAATTAATCATCACAATCAAGACCAAAATCTAGAATAATCATCCTCAACATTTCATCAAGATGCCATGGGTTGCTCCATTGATCGCACCTTATCATTTATCATGCATGCAATTGTCCCAATCACTTTCTTTACACATCTTTATTCAATTCATCAACATTCATTCAACATCTTCATGAATGCAGTTGTATAAATTCGTATGCTCAAGGACTCGAATCACGGGAATTGGTTTGTCTAACTTTTGACGTTAACCGGACCAAAAGAATATGATATTTATTATTTAAAAATTCATCAACAAACCCCTTCCACTAAAAAAGGTTATTTACTAGAAGGAGAATATAATATGGCCAAATACTGTATATATGTATACTGGTAAGTTAATCAACTTATAGCTCCCAATATAAAAAAAAAAAAAAAAAAAAAAAAAAAAAAAAAAAAGGACTTTATTGCGGACTTCTTAATCGTTCTTCGGTTAATTAATATTATAAATAGTTAATAACCTGAATTTCTTGATCTCTAATTCGAAACCTATTCAAGTAGGAACATGCGGATTTTATTTAACCGCTTTTAATTCTTATCTTTATAGATTTTTTTTTGATTTATGTCGCAAAAAATTTTCGAAATATGCAATATCAAAAATAAAATATATTTTTCCGAATTTCTTTGCGGTAGATTTTTACCAACGACGGAGCTATGTTTCCAATTTTATTATGTAACTTTGAAAGAGATACAATACCCTCATGAGGAGGCTCATAGGTCCTAGAAGCAATCTGCACAGATATTAAACCAAAAATAATTTTGAATAAATTAATGGTGGATGACAATTGTGTCTTTTTTATATGTAACAAATTATTCGTCGATTTATTCTTTGAACTATGCATATCTTGTGTGTTATTGAACGAGGTGGTAATACACATTTCTATTGTGTTACATTTTAGTTAATTAAAATGATCCCGTACTACAATATGAATACACATATGGTTTTCCATAAGGTGTGCGATGTAAATATGTATTTTTTGGATTGTTGAAAATAAAACGTAAATTGTTTTAAAAAAAAATTTCATTTATTAATAATGAATTATGATTAGAATCAGCTTGCGCAGTTCTCTTATTGGAGATTATACACGGTTTCAGTATAATCTTCCTTCCGTCTTTCTGTTTTCGCCATTTAGTTTGTCTCTTGATTTCTCTTTTTTTTTCTTCCTTTTTACAATATTTAAAAACTCTATAATAAAGTCTTCTATTCCTATAAATTGAGAATATACAAGAAAAAATAATAAAGTAACAAGGTTGCGTAACAACAAGAAATTGTTTTCTTGTAAATCTTACGATTTGCAAGAAGTACAGTTAGCTGAGGAACGTTTAACGTTAATAATTTAATTATCTATAAAATCATTTTGAATTACTCTAGAGAACTTATTTATTTATTTTTTTTTTTTTTAAATGATTTATTAATAAAATGATATTGTAACCCGGAACAAAAGTTCGAAAAGTCCGAAATGTAAGTTTTTATTTTTTAAGTGAAAAAAAAATTTATGTAAGTAAAATGATGGGATGGATTCCTTTCTAAATTAGATAAAGGGAGAGAAGAATATCTTTTGACCGATAATGTTTTAATTATATTAAAACATTAAAAATTTTTGTATGACGAGATTTATTAAGTAAAAAAAAAAATTATATCAAAAAAATCAAAATCTAATTAAATCTTTGAAATTATAGTAATTACAATTTGATACCAAACACACACACCATAACACACAATTAAATATAGAATACAAGAACCGCATTCCTCAAAGTAAAATAATTAATCGTCCTACATGGCCTTCTCCATCTTTGCATTTTCTATGATTTCTTTGACTTCTTCATTATCAACATCCTTTGTCTTTATATTGTAGGGTTTGAGCTCTTCGTTTGTACTATCAGATTTTACAGCGAAGACATCGGCTACTAAAACTTCTTCCTTTTGAAGATCTTTAGGATCTTGAGGTAATTGAAAAAAAAAAAAAAAGGCATGGTTTAGTTTTAAATTTCAGATAAAAAATTTATCGTCATGAAATTATTAATTAATCGTGTACTTACTTGGAGGTTTAGCATGAGGAGCGGGTGCAGCAGATACAATCAAGCAAACCAAAGCCAACATAACGGCCAACAAAGTAATGAATTTAGATCCCAACATGATTTAATTTCGGTTTAGTTGTTTTAAAATGTAGAAGGAATGAAAAGAATGTGCTTGTTTTGTTTAATCCTGTAAACAAAAAGTAGAATGTTTAGAGATTTAGGATGTATTAAAAAGATCGGCGAAACGGATTTGTTATGAATTGAAGGAAATGAAAAAAAAAAAAAAAAAAAAGGACGCAAAAAATTGCAATGTATTTATAACAAATTTTACTCCACATATACCGCGCGGATGGTTGAGATCGTTTATGCTTTAATCGGATAAAATAACTTGCATCATTAAAATTGGGTCCAACATATTTCGAATTATACTATTATAGCAATGAGACCAAAATTTGAATGACGATCACGAGACCGAAATTATGTGAAATATAAACAAACAATTCCGTATGACATTAAAATTTCCCTGTT
The DNA here is from genome assembly GCA_910591825.1 of Funneliformis caledonium. Lineage (NCBI taxonomy): Eukaryota > Fungi > Glomeromycota > Glomeromycetes > Glomerales > Glomeraceae > Funneliformis > Funneliformis caledonium. The sequence continues at coordinate 25,019 of CAJVPQ010000485.1, forward strand.
TGATATAACGGTAAATACGTGCTGAAAGTTTTAAAAAAAGAATTTATTCCATTTGATGAGATAAGTGATATTATTGGTGGGATGGTCGCCTTGTGTTCCTTTTAATGGTTTCGAATTTTATTACTGGGTCTTTACTTACTTACCTTTATTTCACAATTTTGAAACATTTCGTTAATTTAAACCTGAGACAAGATTTAATGAAACACAAATTGCTAAATAAGGAAGGATATGAAATTTAATTTATCGGAAATCCCTTTAATGGAAAAACTATTAATAAATGTGGTTAATTAATGCGAGTATGGATAGTGTGGATTTCTGATTGTCATGTGCCGGTTACACATTAATTACACATATCAATTAATTTAATCATACATGATTATTATGTTCATCGTGACCAGTAAGGATCCCTCATCGTATTTATGAATAAACACTTAATATCGAACTCCATATGATATACCAAATCATTTATAGCACAATGAAAAAAAATTAATTACCTGCATTAATTAGAACCCCGAAACAGTAGGTCGACCGTGAATATTATTCGATATTAGTACCCTTAGCGTTAGTGACGTCCCCCATGTTTGATTAACCCCCTCCATTCTTAGTTCCATCTTTTACCATTTTTTTTTTCAGATAACGACGACTTTATAGGTTAAACGACGGTTCCGGATGAACGTCATTCAAGCTAACCTTTGCGATTACTTCTTCCGTTGAGTATTTGTTTTTTTTTTAAAAAAAAAAAAAAAATAGGTTGTGTCAGTTATAAATATATGTTGAATATTGATTGTTACGAGAAAAATTTTCGGACAGTCAACAGATTGCTTTAACCTATTGCCATTGAATTTTTTTAATTGATTCCTGCTCTTCGTTGACCTATTCTCTCTTGTTTACATGACGTTCTTCGGCATTCATTTTGACAGAATGTTAAAAATGTTACACGAATTATTTATAACTATTAAAAATAAATTAAGATTACTATATTTAGACAAGATTGAGCAGCATGACTTTTTGGGAATTCGTTTTTTGATCACAAAGCGTCATTTCACTTTTAATTTAGATCCTTCGTAAATTTTTTTAGAAAAATTCAATTAAAGTTTCATAATTCATGCCGTTGATGTTTATTGGTGTTAAAATAAATTAATCAAAAAACCTAAATTTAAAATTTCCTTTTTCATTGGTAATTTTTATTTATATGGTGTAAATTACAAATCACACTTTTTTTTAATGAAAAACAAAGCATGCAAATTAATTAAAAAGTCAAAATAATTTTTTATAAATAGTAAATAAATAAAGTATCTTTGTTAGATAAAGGTTGCTGAATTATTTTTTTTTTTTTTTATAATTGCTTCTTCAGCTTCATTCTCGTGAAATGTACTCGAATTATTTAGTAGGTGACTAATTTTTTTTCTCCCATTAAACCTGATGTTGAGGACTGGATGAAACAGTTAAATCCGACGTAAAGGAGTGAATAAGTCATGGTGAACCCTGAATCATTTCATGTTTTGGATGGAAATATGGTTCCCATTAAACCTTTTTCTCTTTCGAATATTTATTAAATCGCAAAAAAAAATACGTTCAATTAAAAGCAACGATTTTTATTTTTCTAATAAATTTTGATGAACGGTAACTGCGTGTATGCTTGTCTAGGAAATAGGTTTATTCGAGATTTTCGTAAAGTGCCGCCCTGTTTCAAATTATATTTGTGTGACATAAAGAAAGATCAAAAGAATAATTAGAATACTCACATAAAATGGATGAAAGTTTTTTTTTTTTAAAAAAAAAAAAATGACACCAACAATTTCGACCATCGTATTATTATTTTGATTACGGGAAACCCAAAAAGTAAAATGTAATGCGTATATGTATATTTCATAAACCAAAGATTTTTTTTTTAAAAAAAAACAATTTTGAATCGAAAAAAAAAAAAAAAAAAAAAAAAAAAAATAAAAAAAATTAATTTGTGTTTTTGTTATTAGGGAACTATACAATATCTTGTTCATCATTTTAATAATTTTTTACCATGATTAAAATCAAAAAATCCTTATATGGTGAAACAAATCACAATTG
>CAJVPQ010000486.1:0-27069 GCA_910591825.1 Funneliformis caledonium
CCATTCAAGAGTAGAGGAATTAGAGCAGGATGTTTCTTTAGCAGAGAAGAGATTATCAGAAATGGATTCTCTTAAGCATAAATCTGAACTGGAATACATAAAACTGTCTAACGAAAATATTAGTTTAGATTTGGCAAAAATGGAGTTAGAAGATACATTGGCCAAAAAAAGGATGAATTAATGCGGGTGAGAGATGATTTACTTTCAGCGTAAAAGGCAATAATAAAAAAAGATTCCCTCCTTCAAGAAACTAATACTCTTTTATTAGAGCAGATTTCAAAAACATCCAGCGAATCTAAGCAAAAGAAATGATTAGAGGTGATAAAGGATTGGAGAAAGATAACGGCATTATTAGTCCTAAAATAACCTCAAAATTACCCAATTCTAACTTTTTTCACTATGCATTTATCTTTGTAATAGTATTACTAATCATATACCTCCTATAGCACATATTTTCTCATTGATATTCTCCTTACAATGAAGAAAAAAATATTCTGAACTATAAAATACCTTTAAATAGGAATCATAGTTATGGGTTTCCAATCCGATATGCAGAAGAACTAAAAGATATGACTACCTCTTATGAAACTTTACCTTATAGATATGGATGAGGCCACAAAGCATGGATCATCCCGAATTCAATCCCATCCCACAAGTCCATCATGGACTTTCTCAATGTTAGTCAGCGAGAAAAGTGGCACAGGTAAGACTAATATTTTAGGAAATCTTTTTCTCAGTACTAAAGCTGAATGCATATATAAAGGTAAAAAAGGTGGCTCTAGATATATTGCATGTGATGATTTGATAGTTTGCGGTTACCACTCTGATGAGCTGAAGTGGGCATTTGTAAGATATATGTATGGTATAATTTCAAAAGATCCAAAAGCACCTTACTATGAAAATATCACTTTCAGCTATATATCACCAGAAAAAATACCTAGTGTTAGAACATTTTCACCAGAACGAAGTACAGTGATTATTTTTGAGAATGTATGTCTAGTCCCAGAATATATACAAAATCAAATCGGCCAATTTTTTAGAAATGGGCGACATCAATTTCATACGTATATGTAATGCAAAAATATCACAAAGCCCCTATATTCATTCGTGAGAACAGCTCACACTTAGTACTTTTTAACTTTGGTAGCTCGTATGAAGATATTTCCAAGATTATTAAGCACTATACTAATGATGTAAAAATGCATTTATGGTCATTAATAGCTACTTTTGAAGAGGTGAATTTATTGTATTTGATCTCGCTAGGTCGAAAGATGATCCCTTGCAATCTGCCTAAGGTTTGATACTCCATTAAACCTGCAGAAGGAGATAGAAGCTAGACAAAAGCATAAGGAAAAAAATGCCTCAGCTAATGAGTAGAATCTGACCTAATAAATACCAGCTTTTTTTTATAATTATAAAAAATTGGAATGGGAGAACCTTTGATTTATATTGATCCTCAAAAAGCTCGAGACTTAGATCAGGATCTCACTTTGCAAGAGATATATTATAGACCTGAAGGTTACTATCAGACTGCTGAAAAAATGTTGGATGCTTGCAAGAAAGTCGGATATAAGTTCACTCTATCTATGATAAAAAAATGGCTAAACAAGCAGGCTTTGCATCAGATTCACAAGCCTCAGCCAAAATTTATTCCACAAGCATCTTTTAGTAATATTACTGTACCTATGAAAGTTATTCAAGCTAATTTATGCTATATGCTTTATGATTGAATTGAAAATAAAATATAAATTTGCACTTAATTGTGTAGATATTGCTATTTGCACTAAATAGACCTATTCTTTAACTAAACGTGATTCTGCTAGCATGACTAAAGGATTTGAAAAACTTTTTAACTCCTGAATATGCCCAATTATCTGGTCTAAAGTTAAAGTTTTAATGGTAGATGGGGGCGTAGAATTCTAAGGTAATGTTATCATATTAATGAACGAACATGGTATCCAAATTCAACTAGTTAATTCTAAAGAATCTATGGATATTGTTGAGAGATTTAATCATACACTTCAAGAATTGGCATTCTTTATTCAAGATAGTGTTAAAATGAGATTACCTCCTACTGAGCACTGTCGAGCTTAGATAAAAAACCTTTCAATTTTTCTTGTAAAGCTTGACAATTCTGTAACTCAACTTCTGAAGCTCAAAAAAAAAAGAATATGTTTTTGCTAAAGCTTCCAAGCCATGAGAAGGACCTATTGGGTTTGATGAGCCTAGATTATCCCATAATGTCTTAGTAAGATATTTGCTTAATCCTGGTGAATTAGAAAGTAGGAGACGACGTGTAACTGATTGTAATTGGTCTTCCCAAATTTATCATATTTGTGAATCTCTAGTGCAAAAAAATCAGCCGGTCTTGTACTGGCTAATAGATAATAAGGGCAATGGCCTGAAAAGATCTTTTGTAAGAGAGAAGCTTCAAATTATAACTCCTAATACAGAATTACCACTACGATGGGTGCTTACGAATTAAATTTCCAATTCATAAAGTTTAAGTATTTCGTTAACTTCTTCTGTAGACCTTTTTGTATAACCTCTTCTTGATTCGCAAATGAAAGATATAATTTGTATAACTTTTCTAGGCTCTGATACACTTTTTCATTATACCAGTCTTTGAAATCCGCCATTCTTTCATTATAAACTTCCTCATTTAAAGCTCGTTGCTTTGCTACATATCTGCAATGATCATTTGGATCTCTTTTACGTCGTATTATTTTTAAATAACTCACATATGTTAATCCTATTTTATCATATTTTTTCGTGTCTTGGCTATATGCTACTTTGATTACTTCAACTAATGCTGATTCGATGTCTTTATAGTTAGTCATCTTGTGTAAGTATTGAATATGGTATTTGTATTAATATAACAAAAATTTTTGTTTAAAATAAAATATTTATTTCTTATTACTATGATAGGTGAATATTCTTGCAACTATTTACTCAGAACTGGATTTGTTTGTGGGTGGACCTGTCGTCGGCCTGAAGGGTGTTATGAACATTGAAAAGCTAAAAAACGTATTCCTTGTAAGGTTTGTGGTAAGCCAACGAGTTCTGAGCCCGGTCTTTGTAGAAAGCATGCTAACAGTTATTATGTGACCCAGTATATTAATAGGCTTCGAGATAGAGCTATAGGGCTATGGTACAAGAACTCAGAAATCAGATTGCTCAGAAAAATTTAAACCATCCCCTTACTTATGAGCAACTTATGAATAGACATAGAGACTGGCTTACAAAACTTAATATTTTACTCTGTCAGGAATATTTTATCCCAATTGGAAAAGAAGAAGAAGAACATTGTAATGAGTGCGTACCCTTATAAATTTTGGGATAGGGTTATGGCTACTAAACAGAAGATCTGATATGCTAATCTTTTTTGAAAAAATTACACCATAAGCATCTTGTCGCTCAACCTTGCTAGGTTCCCCTTTTTTTTTACACCTATAGATAGGACTTAGAGGTTGGACTTAGCCAGATAATTTTTTTATACCTACCCTTCAGATGAAAATAATTTGGTCCACACGCAGGATTATAACCAGAAAAGCATACAAAAGCAAGATAACAAATTTATGATTCTGATGAGTGAGAAAGATCTGGAATACAGATCAAAGGTGTATTTTTTTTTACATCTAGGTGTAAATTTTTATTATGACAAAATTATAATCAGGAAGGTGCACAAAGACAAGAAAATAAATTAGTATTTTTGATAAGTAAGAGGGGGCTGGAGCATATTATTTGTCAACTATCATTCTTAAGATTTTCAGGCGAAAACAACATGGTCTGCATATACTTTCTATTAGGTGTAAATTTTTATTATGTCAGAATTATAATCAGGAAGGCGCACAAAGGCAAAAAAACAAATTAGTAATTTCATTGAGCAAGAAGGGCTAGAACACGTTCTAAGAATACTAATTTTATCGATATACTAAAACTATATTTTGAGAACCCTAGAACGGTAAAATTAATAAGTAATGATTTTAGTAGCAAGAAGGGCCCAGAATGCTTATTTCGAAGACTATAATTCTTAGACTGAGGTGAAAATAAACTGGTCTGCCCCCTGCTGCTAAAGCAACATAATATTATCGATTCACACTTACCATTACTCATTTTCAGAATATTCCAGTCTGTCTCATATATAAGAAATTTATTCCTTAATTTTTTTCACAATATCACAAGTATGATACTGTGCAAAGTTTCAAGAATTTAGCATGTGAAGATGCTTATAATGTTTGATATATTGCGCCAGACTTTTGTTATACCATTACATATGACAAGATCAAGATTCATGTGAGTAATTTTACAGCATCTGTTGCATGGTCAAAGATTTTCTCAGCAATCAAAATGCTGATATATAGTATAACAAGAAAAGTAATATACCTGTTTTATTTTGGAACATTTATAGAGGCAGAAAAATTGATTAATGTCATGATGACATATTTTAATATTCTAGCTGAACAATAAACTAACTCACTTTATTATTACTTTACAGAAATACAAGTTTGATTGATTAGAAATATTGTTGATACAAATAATGGTAAGTTAGATTGGTTTGATTAGTTTTGTTTAATTTTTATTTTACCTGTATGAGGCAGATAAAAGGATTCATTAGCCAGAACATCATACTCCAGCATAATGGAATTTAGCTTTCATATATTCTATACTAAAACCTAAACTATAGAACTGCTAACTTAACAATACCAGATCAATCACGCTACTTGAAACAATCAAAAAAGCCTTTAACAAGTTGCTGAATTAACGGTTACAAGATATATTTATTAAGAACAAGGTTATTAAAGAATTCAACTTTGCTAGCTTGTTATACTAATCGACACTAAAACCTCTATATATAGTTAATAATATTTTAGAATTCTACTGTTTAAAAAGGAAAATATCTAAGTACTAAAAATCAGACCTTTACATACTCTTTCAAGATATGATCAAGTTAATATTTTTATGTTAAAGAAATCTCTATATAGACTAAAACTTTCAGAATCTTTTATAACACTTATTTCTAATTTATTTCTCAATAGAAAAAATAGAGTTTTTACTACATATGGTAATACTAATTTCTATGATGTCCTTGTTAGCATAGATCAGGAAGAGATTATTTCTCTACTTCTATGGGTTATCTATTATGATCCTTTTCTTTCTTATATGCAAAAGTCCAATCTGAGTTATTAGTCCAGAGTGAAGTGAAGGACTATATATATTATGTATAGTGATACAGAAATGTTTCATTATCTGTCTACTCACTGTTCAGGTCGATGGGGATTAGTGGGTTGGTTTGTAATTATTACGCAAATGTTAAATTGTATAATTTGTATCACAGATTCTAAAAAAGCAATGTATTAATTAATTAATTAAAAAATAAAGCATTTATTCATACCAAAAAAATGCATGTCTCGCTTTTCTTTGTTTATTTTTACAGAATAATTGTATACTAAAAATAAAAGCCCAAATTTGCTATCAAGATATCCAAGAGAGTAAACACACTTCCTCTTCCTTCCTTTCATGTAGTTTTCTACTGTTTTTTATGCATTGAAGACATTTGAAAATGAACTGCTTGAGGTATATGTCACTGAGTGAACAAACTTGCAAAATCGTAACAAATGAGAGACCTGCTACAAATTCTTTACTTTCAATATCTATTTTTGCCTTTTCCAGCGTGAGCCCCTGTAGACCGTGATAGTTCACGCTAAACAAAGAGGAACCTGGAGTCTAGAGCATAACACTCCAGATTTGCTTTTTCAGGTTCGTTTGATTGGTACTATCAGGATAACTTTATCCCCTTCTAACATTGTTATGCTAGGTTCTTCATATGTATCAAATTTAACGAAAACTGCTACAGAAAGTGAAGGTGGACCCTAATCTTCATATAGAATATCATATACTATTCCCATTGCTCCATTAACCAACCCTTCTTTAGTCTATATATTTGCCATTAGCATGATACGAGACCCTTTCGCCAATAATAATTGACCTTTGAAACCCTTTATGATGTTTGAAGTTGCTCTTTTAGCCTCATTACCACTGGTATACACTGCTATGATCTTAGCTACTGGTAGATTTATTGATCTAAGTAACTCTACATTTATTATATTAATCTCAGCCCACATTATTAGGATGAATACTGCGTCTGCAAATCACTGAGTTTTGAGTAGGTTCCAATCATTGAGGATGCTTTCTTCTTCACGCAATCTTAGTAGTAAGTCTCAAAATTTCTTTTGTTCTTTAGATTTTCCTGATTGCTCTGAACTATATTAAGCTTGTAAACTTCTAACAAATATTTGTATGATGCTTTACCATTATTGGAATTGGTATCTCAGGATGCATCATTGGAGAATATAGGAAGGTCAAGTACTAGTGGAAGCTGCCTGAAATTCCCAAACATTATAATAGATCATCTTCCATATAGTTCATTCGATTGATCAGAAAATGTCTATTGCAGCCTCACATCTATTAACCTAAGCATTCGTCGTCTAACTATGCTTTTTTCGTCGATAATCAGGTAAATTATATTTTCTAATCTTTCTTGTAATTGTCATAGCCTTTTACTATCGAGATTAAAATAATAGTTGTTAATTGGTATGGACAGCATTGAGTGGATCGTTGAGCTATTAATGTTATATGCTGTCACCCCTGTAGGAGCGATCATCAGAACAGGTGTTCTGGATCAATTTCCTAATATTGATCAAAGCCGCTGTCATATTGCCTTGATGAGATACGACTTATCTGTGCCTGCAGTTTCCATAATTATAATCTGTAATGACTCAATCTGATTCCCCTCAATGATACTGTTGTAATATGCTTCAATTCAGATGAGAACTTTTTTTGTTTTTCATTTAGAGTCTGGAAATTGATTAAATCGTTTTCAATTTCACTGCTTTCGTTTCTATCTAAATTTGAAGCTTGTTGGATAAAATCAGGAATATTTGCAATATCTTCACGTAAGTAGTATTGTCGTCTAATATTGATCTAATCATAGTTACAATCTATGTCACGAGATCCAAGGTTAGAATTTCTTTGTATTATTGCTTTAGGTTCCATCTCTGCAAGTTACATCTAATCATACCTGTATTCATTCTGTCCTTCATCTTCTTCGATCTGTTTGTCTTGACTTTTATCATTATTGTCATTAACCTCATTTTCATAATCTACTAGTTGTTCTAATAAATCTGGAGGGTCGTTGTTGATCATGTCAAGATGTTGATTATAAAGTGTTGACCAGGAGATGTTGCCGTTATCTGTTAGTTGTTGGATACTTTGATGCTGGATATGAAGTAGAACCTTTACTTAGCAAAACTCCTCACATTGTTCTCCATTACGATGGGGTAATAGTTGAGGCCATATCCTTAATATGTTTTCAGAACTGCATCTGTATATGTTACATAATATTTACATAATTTACAAAATTGAAAAAAAACTATTTTATAAATCAATTCATTTTTATAATAAATATAAATCAATTTTTTTTATTTAATTAAAATCCAATCAGTAAATTAAATTTTATTAATAATTTTTTAAGGTTCTATTATAGAAGTTTTGCACTGTAAATCAAAATTAAAGATTATGTTACAACTAGTTGCAATTGGTAATAAATAAGCATCACATAGTTGTAACTAACAATATTAATAAAAATTGAGTTGCAACTAGTTGTAACTAATGACAAATAAGCATTATATAGTTATAATTAATTGTAATACCATCTTTAGTCAAAATTAAAGATAGTGCTATAATAAGTTGCAACTGGTGATAAATAAGTATCATAGGGTTGCAATTAGTTGCAATGCTATCTTTAGTCAAAATTAATAATAAATTTATTAAAAATCCTCTTTTATATTTATATCTAAGATTACTAAATAAAATCTAGAGGTTTTATAAGTCATCTAAATAGTAAAAAATAAATTTAACAAAATTATATAGAAACTAATCAATAGAAAAGGAGAAAATCTAAATTTTTGATAAAATTTTTTTATTGATCTACTTGACTGATTACAATCATATACTTAAAATTAGTTTAAAAATTAAAATTAATGAAAATTTTAGATTTTCTACTTTTTTATTGACAAACTCTTATATATCTTATTAAATCAGAAAATATAAAATTATATTAAAGCTTATAATAATGTGAAATCATATTATAATATTAAAAAATTAGCAAAACTATCCCTTAAACTATAAAGCAGATAAATTTGCCTACAAATATAAAAAAAAGCATTAATTTTTTAATAAAAAATAAAATATTAATATTAATAATATAATTATTATATAAAAATATACAATAATTTAATATACTGTATATTGTATTGTTATAAAAGAGAAGACATAGATGATGATGATCAAAAAGATAATGTCAATTTTTAAGAAATTATATATATTTTATTCGTCTTCTATTTTATTTATGATATATATTTCTTTTATATAATATATTTCTTTTATTTTATTTATCTTATATATTTATTATATTATATTTATTTTATATATTTTATTTATTTCTTTTATATCTTTAATAACTTTATGTATTTCATTTTGTATAAATAGAAGACATTTTCTTTTAGCTTAGCAGTGTGTCAGATAGATAGTTTTATTAAATAGTTTAGTTAAATTCTGTTAATATATTTGTATAGTACAGAACACTAACTGAGATAATACTCTATTGTTATTATTATTAAATAAACTGTTAATTGATCGATACTTTTCTAAATCTAAATATAAAATAAACCTTTTGCTTACTATCCATAAATATTGCTTCACTTATCACTTATAAGTATCTCAAAAAACTGACTGTAATAGTATTAATTTATTAGAAGAAATTTTAAGTTTATTAAGAAATTTTTAAATAATTCAATTTTTAAAATTAGTTTTAAAAATTATTATAATAATTTTTAAAAATTACTTAAAATTTATATATTTGCAAACTAATTGAATTATTTTATTATTAATAAATATTATAAAATTTTTTAGTAAATTATAAAATTATACAATCAATCCTCTTTAAATACATCCTCTCTAAATGTACATACTATATATTTTCTCTCTAAATGCACACTCTCATTTAGTTCTAAGCATATAAAATTTATATAGAAATTTTCTCTTTAAATGCACACTCTCTTTAAATGCACATTTTTTAAAATTTTCACTATAATCCTGAAGGGATGCATTTAGAGAGGATTGACTGTAATTAAAGTTATCTTTCATAATAAATTTTATAATATTATATTATGATTAATATTATTAAAAGTAAATATTAATAAGATAATCAAAGATCAATAATAAAAAAAGATTTTATTTTTTTTATAAAAGTAAATCAGATATAAATTTATAGTAAATAAGCAGGCAAATTTGCTTGCAAATCTCTATAATTTAAAAGATAATTTAGATATTTTATCAAATTTAAAATGAGTTTAAATAAGCAACCTTAGTTATATTATATAACTTTTTTATAATTATACCAAATTTTTTAGTCTCAAAGAGTATGATTATATAAGAGATTAATTGTATATCATTTTAATTAAATAATAATACATCATTTTAATTAAATATTTAAAAAATAATAATATATTATTCTAATTAAATGATAATGAATTATTTAAGAAGAATGATAATATATTATTCTAATTAAATAATAATAAATTATTTAAGAAAAATAATAATAAATCGTTTAATTAAATCATTTTTTTTAAACAATAACAAATTATTTTAATTAATCTAAATCTGAACTTAGATTTAATAAATCAGATTAAATTTGAATCTGAATTTGAATCTGATCTGAATCTAATCTTTTAAATTTAAATTAAATTCAGATTAATTCAAATTTATTTAGAATATTATAAATAAGTATTGTATTTAAGGTTATTAGAAGAAATCTAGAATTTTTACAAATTATCTTAATAGTAAAAGATAAAATTTAGCAAAATTATATTAAAAACTTATTAAAAAATCTACAAAACTTAAAAAAAGATAAATCTTTATTAAAGCTTATAAAAATAAAAATTATATTAAAACTTTAGTAAAAATTAGCAAAACTAAAGTTTAGATATTTTGTTAAATTCAAAATAAATTTAGATAAATAATCTTAATTGTATTACAGTTAATTAAGTAATATTTTTAAATATAGTTAATCAATTAATTTGAATGTTTTAGATACTCTAACAAATTCTATTACCTTATAATAATAATAATAAATTATATAATATTACTATAATTTATTTTAAATTAATTATAATTAATTATAAAACTTTTTTAATAATCATATCTGATAATTTTTTTAAATCTCATTCTTATTATAACAATATATATAAATCATGTAATTAATATTAGTAATATTAAAAATATATATAAATTATAAAATTTTACAAATATAATTAAAATATGAATAATTATATAATATAATAAATCTAAACAAAAATATTTTCTTTATTTGAATAATATAAGTAAATGTTTATTCATTCTTTTTATAATTTTTATATAATATAGTATATTTTCTTATATTATATTTATCTTTAAAACAATTCTGATATATATATCTATTCCTTTTGAGATCTTTTAATCTGCTAAGTTAATAACATATTAGCATTAAAATCTAAAATCTAAAATAAGAAATAATTATATAATTAATAATGATTATTTAATCTATATAACCCTAACTCTAATTTTAACTACTTTTAATTATTTTAACTAAATCTAAACAACTCTAATTAACTCTAACTAATCTTAACTAATCTTAATTAATATTAATTAACTTTAACTAATCTTAATTTATCCTAATTAACCTAATATTGATACTTTAATTTTAAATCAATTCTTATTTAAAATGTAAAACTTTTAATCTATTGATGCTTAATTAAATATAATTTAGTTCTTAAATATAATAATGTATCTTATTCATTATATTTTAAAGAAATTTTTGATATATATTATTAAAATAAATAATTTCAGAATAAATGAATAACTATAATATATAAGGATTATCTTAATTATAAATAAATCTGATGATTTAATTGCCTAATACATATTGATAAAATAAATACAGCCTATTTTAACTAATTTTTTATTACATTATTTTAAGAGATCAGTAATAGTTTTTTAATTGAAATATTCCAGTATGCTTATATTTAAATATATACTTATATATAAAGATAGTTTTATTTAATATTATTAAAATATTGGTAAATGTTGAATAGTAAAAAAAAACAGCTTTCTTTTTAGTAAAACAATAATAAAAAAAAATATAGAAAAATAGAATTTTGTAAAAAGTAATAATAAAATGAATGTAAGAAGATAAAATGATAAAATTTATATATTGATCAATAATTTTAATGATCATTATGATGTAAATCATGTGATTATATTATAAGATGATGGTTAATAAAATTATTAGTAATGATTTAAATAAAAGTCTTAATTATAATATATATAAAATATTATTAAAAATAATATTAAATAAGAAAATAAAATAATATTTTATAAAATATATTAAATAATGCTAATATAATTTATTCTTAATATTTTATTAATAGTTTATTTAAATATTTAAAATATTACTTATTTTTAAAGTAATAGTTTAAAATAAATATTTAATAATTATATATTAAACTTTTTATTAGTAAGTTTATTATTAATCTTATATTTACAAATAAAGTTACTTATTTTAATCTATTTTGATTTTATCAAATTTTACTTTTGATAACCTATTAAATTTTTAGGTTTCAAATAGTAAAATTAATTACAGTATAAATTATTTATTTAGTATTTTTATCATATAAATTATTTTTAAATTTTTAAATTTTTTTTTAATTAAATATAAAGTTTAATTATTAATTTTATAGTTAATTTTATATAAATATTAATTATTAATATCATAAAAATGAAACATTAATAATGATTTTTAAATTAATGTTGAAAAGATCCTTTTCTAATAAATTTAAAATTATTTTCAAGGCTTTAAGAATCTGTTTCCTATAAAATGTAAAAAGGAAACTTTAAAAATATTTTTTAAGTTAATATCTTTTCTAATATATATAAACTTTTTATAATATATTGAATTTTATATTAAGAATTTTATTTAAAATATTTTTAGCTTTAATATATTTAAAGAATATGTTTTCATAAAATTTTTAAGTTTAATTAGATACAGTAAATTATTATTTTAAAATGATAAAAACTATAATATGTTAATAAATTTATACTTAATAATATTTTAAATTTATTAATTATATTTAACATTTAAAAAATTACATAATTATAAAGAAAGGGCCAGAAATGACGTAATTTCCTAAGGGGGATTCACCTTACTATATGATTTCCTTATTTAAAAGTAATAAAAATGATGAAATCCTTAAAATCAAAATGACGTAATTTCTGGCCCACCCCTAAGTAAACCTTAATTCATTACATAAAAATTATTATGATTAAGTTCGGATTATTCAAAAAGATAGATTTGAAAAATAAAAAGTAATAGAATTTTTTATAGAATGAAAAATAAATTTTCAAGAAAATTAATGTTTCAGTAAAAATTTCGAAAAGAAGAAAATTAATCTTTCTTAACGTTCAGATTCGTATCCAATAGAAAATTTATAAAACGAGTTGAACAGAAAAAGTATTTCCACATAACCAGTTTGAATGATTTATGACAAATACTTTAAAAAAAAAAAAAATTCTTGTTGATTTAATGGGTGAATGTTTAATTGCTTTTTGTATAAGATCGATTGGACCCTTTAGAATAATTTTCATCTTTGAAATGCTGACGTCCAACTTTGAATTTCCGAATTATTATGTATCTTATAAATGATTACCCAATCAATTTTTAATTAAAAACACACCTCTTTTCTATAAAAGGGTTGAATCAACAATTAGCATATATATATAAAATAAAGAAAATCATAACAAAAGATATTTTGGAACAAATATAATAATTTTACAAATTTTCATTATGGCCGCAATATTACAATTTAGAACACGAGTTGTGTTCCTTTTAGGCATAATATTATTTTTAATAATGGCCTTTTTTTACACTCTTTCAAACAGATTACCAACATACGATATGGGCGATTATAACCCACACGGTATTCCGAATAAAGTCAACTATAATCCGTCGTCACAAGAAACTAAAAAATTTCTGGATGTTGAAGTTTACGAAAACATAAAAATAGTTAATTTTGAACCCGAAGAAAAGTTTTTAGCATATTTTACTCATAGTGGATATCATAATCAAAGGATTGCACTTGAGAACGCATTATTATTGTCAAAATTATTAAATCGAACATTACTTATGCCTCCAGCTTTACTTGGACCACCAATTCCTTGGGTTAGATTTGATAAAATGTACGAAAGGTTATTTTTATCTACAAAGAATGGATTGGATCATTGTATAGAAATACCAAAAGAATATCCATTACCGGCCGAATGTCTTGATTATTACACATATACATCAGTTTCTTGGGACTTTTTATTGGATATGAAACCAATTAGACAATGGAATAAAATAATCAATCGAATTGATCATTCTTTTGAATGGCTTGAAAGTAACCTTGGTATTAGTAAAGATAAAGATATATATTTTATTAAGGATTCAGCATTATGGGATTATAGGATATATGATAAGGAGGATAGTGATTTAAAAAATACTAATAAATATAAAAGAAATTTTACAGTCGAGGAATTAAATAAAATTGATAAAAAAGTAATTCATTTGGGATCATTATTTGGATCATATCGAGTGGCACCTGAATTACCTACTAGCGAAAAAAATATGAAATTTATTAGACATCATCTCGTACCACATAATTCATTTATACAAAAAGCTGCCGAACGAGTAGTTGAACAATTGGGCGGAGAACATAATTTTATTGGACTTCATATACGTGTTTCGGATGGGTTTTTTATGAAAACTGCTCGTAAAAATATTGATTTAATGTATCATACCATTATTAACAAATATACAAATCTTACACCTGAAGAAGTTGATAAATTAGAGGGTGGTACTCATGATCAAGATATATTAGACGACGATAGTGTAGATTTAGGCGATGAAAATCCATATAATAAAATGACAAACATAACGAAGAGAGACGGAAATCAAATGGTGGGATCAGGAGGATTTAACCGTAAAAGGGCTTATATGCCAGAACTTTCAAACAAGATAAATGGATTTTCAAACAAAGTTAATTGTAAAAGTTCACTTCATCCAACTGATCAAGGTGTTAATACCGTTATATTTATAGCCACTGATGCAGCGTCTCCTAGAAACAATCCTTTATTATTTAAATTTTTTAACACTTTTCCTTGTGTATTTGTTTTAGATGATTTTGGACAAGATTTAATTGATATAAAATACGTTAGAAATGCTCAAGATAAAACCCCTTTAGCAAAATATCTTATTCCTATGTTGGATTCTATGATCTCTGCTAAAGGTTTTCAATTTATTGGTACTCCTAAATCTACTTTTAGTAAATATATTGAGACAACTTTATTTCCTATTTACGCTGGAAAAGAATTAGAGATTAGAATTACGACAACTTAGAATCATGGGCTTAAAATCCTCAAAAAAAAAAAAAAAAAATTCATTAATACTAAAACATTTACATCTTTTATATAAATTAATTATATTTATTAAATACAATATTGATTTTAAAAATGTCTAGTTCTTAATATTATTATTATCGTTTAGAATCCTACTTTAATTTACCATCCGTACACATGAACGGTGAGGTTATGATTACTTATCTATAATGCAACTCTAAGATCATCAAACACATTCTTTAATGTTTTTCTAAAGGACACACTATCCGTCTGTTTACATGTTTTGTAACTGCAAATACTAAACTTCATTCCCTCTTTTCCAATTCCATAATTGATTCCATATCCTTCAGGCACCACAGCTCCAAATCCAGCATAAAAATAATCACCCGGACTCATATTAGATGATGAAAGTTTGAAATACATTGATCGTGCATATGTTGGGTCGGTAAAAATGTGCGCACGTGATTTTTCCTCTTCATTTTGGATTTGACATCTTAATCCTAACAAATGTCGATCGACACCTTTACCTAATTGAGAAGTGAAATATAAACAAATAGAAATCTTATATGATAACTTTCATTAAAATTTTTTCTTACCATTGGTAGCTGAAATCATATATTCCATATGAGACTTAATTGCATTTGTGAATAAAGCTAGCTTTCGTTCTTTCTAATAAAAACAACAACAATGACAAAATTATTGAATCAAAAAATATTGATCATTTGACAACAAACCATATTATGAAATATGATACCTTGATATCTTTATCATCAAAAGCCTTCGTAAAGGCTACACTGTCGACTGAACAAGACCTCACTGTTTCTGTGCGTCCATGTAAAAATCCTCTGGTAGAAGCTGACTCATAGGTCGGACATGGTTCTCCATTTTGTCGGTAGTAAGCAAGTTGCAAAGCCATTTGGACAAACGCATCCGGACTAACTTTAGCTTTAAATATAAATAAATAAAATAAAATAAATATTTATGTTAATGTATATCGAATCATCAAAAAAAAAAAAAAAAAAAATCATAAATCAAAATTAAATTTATACCGCTTTTAAGCCAATTCGATCCGTATTCATTATAGTGCAATAAAACACTATCAACGTTATCAATTTCCGTCTGAATATTAGATTGCGCCTGATTAATGGTGGTTCCCAATGAAGAACAATTGACCCATTTAAGATGTTTAGGGGTAGGAAGTGGAATTGAACAACTGTTATTTGGGTCCTGTGCTGGCTCCCTTTAAAAAGAATTTTAACTATGATTCAAGATTTAATTTTTATGATGAACGATAAAGTGAATTTAAAACAACTTACTTTGATACAATATAATCAAAGAAACGCCCAGGAATAACTGCATCGGCAGGGGAATGCTTATAATTTTTACATATATGATCAATCTTAATTCTTTTAAAACGTAACGATTGAAATACTGAAACTGTAATAATACCTCTCCATTGACTCCAGCACGTCCATTACTCTGAACAATTACTTGAAGAGGTTTGTCGAACCAACGATTACGACCATTAAATGCATGGAAAATATTGTGATGAGTAATGTCAATATCACTATCGGTCGAATAGTCATCTAATGCAACACAAAACAATGCCGTATCTATCGCTTCTAAATTCAATCGATTTTCTGATTGAGATTCAAGTGTTTTGCGTGCCTAAATGTAAACATCTAAATGAAAACCAAACATATAAATAAATACATAAATGATCAGTTATTTAATATTTACCGCAGCCCAAGTGTCTCGATGCTCGGCGGTCAACAAACCAATAGGAAGTTGTAGCTCAATGGTATTATTGACTTGTTCAACTACCGATTTAAGTTGTCTATAAATAATAAATGAGATCAAAATATGACTTCACATACGTGCGTTCATAAAATTTAGTTAAATAATAACCTTTCAATATCCTTGATAGAGACCCTTGCTCCTCCTTCGCCTAAAACTTGAACATTAAAAATTTGATCCCTAAATAAGACGATTATATGTTTGGCAGTAGTCGGCCAGGAGGAAATAATCCGATCAGACGGAAAGTCAGCAATTCGAGCTGTACCAAATTGTTTTCTATATTGATTCATACATAAGGGACCTTGACGCGAAGATTCCGGAGGTAGTGATTCACTTTGTTACAAGCAAATCAAAATCTCAATGAATATTTCGTGAATATAAAAACTAAACATTTAGAAAGTAAGTAATTACATAAAGGTTATACATACTTGTTAATCGTATCATTGAAATCCAAAAAATTGGAAATAAAACCTGCCGTTCTGTTTATCTGAAAATCTGTTACTTGTCCCTTTGGTATGGTTTGTTTGAGAATCCCATTAGGATGATCTTTGAATTCGCACCACCAATTAACGTTTATAAGCGTGGGTTCTCGCCATTCAAGGTAAGCTTTATTCAACCAAATATTTTCAAGCCAACTATGCTAAATTATCAAATAAAAATCTCATTCATTAAGCAATTATAGTAAATTTTATGGTATTTTCACGTCGAATTGCTTGTACCTTTTCGAATTTATCTAATTCATACAACCTTGCCTGAAGAACTTCGCCCAAACCGCCAATTTTTACAAATTCATCGATTACATTAGCAGCACGAGCATAGTCTTCAGGCTTAAAAATCGGTAGCAAACTTTTTTTGTAACGTTCAGCAGTTTCTTGTAATGTTGGAATAGGTAGACGTGGAATAATATGCTGGTTGGAAAAAGTTTTTGACTTTTCCGACTCAAATTGCAAAGAAAAATTACGCGAAACAATTGGGGATAAAGATTTATATAAATTTTGATTTTTACCGGAATGTTTTTTAATAATAGTATTTGGTAAGGTTCGAACTAATGGCAACGTTGAAGCTGCAAAACCTCTAGTAATTGTCATTTTTATATTAGTGAACTCTAATGCTAAAGAAAATTATGTATATAAATTAGACGTAAACGTTTGTATACAACGTGTAGCGGTTACACGAACATGCGATCTTTGATAGCATTATTATATTAATTTATTATAGGTGAAATTAGTTCTAACAAGCATTCACCATTGCTTTCAATGCTTCAACCAAATCACCTTTATGCTCTCTCAAGTATTTATCAGCTTCATGCTTCATCACATCCATTTCTTTCATCTAAATAAAACATTCATGAGTAATAGATAAAGGATGATGGTTATAATCAAAAAAGAATCTTACAATAAATTCAATATCTTCTCTTGATACTTTAATTTTCTCGGAATCCTTTTGTCTTTATTGATTTGTATAAAAAAACGTGATCAAAGTTAATTTTAAATACGATTAAAAACAATAAAAGAAATAAATAAACATTACTTTTGGAGTTTTTGATCATTACGACGTTTTTTCTCTTCATTGACAATCTCTTCATTAACGATGTTTAAAGCCTGTTCAAAAAAAAAATATTTATACGAATGAACCCAATTTTTTAAAAAAAAACATTATATATATATAAAAAAAAGGGATCAAACGAAAAAAGCAATAGTGAAATTGCTACCCTTACTTTATCCAATTTCGATTCATCAATTCCTTCACCTTCAGCTCTTTCAGCAACGTATCCTTCGACAGCTTGCATATCCTTTTTAGCCTGACCTTTAAATCCTTTTTGTTGAGGTTCTTCTACTGCTTGATCATCATCAACATTAGTTGTTTCCTTTTCTTTTTCTTTTTCTTTCGCTTGTTTATTATCCTTCGATGATAAATGAGACTGTTGTGAATTTGGGTAAGCTGCTTGTGTTGTTACTGTCGTTGTTGCTGTTGTCGTGGGTGATGATTTATTATTAGCATTATTTGCCGATGTGTCTGAAACATTATTGTTAGTATTTTTATTTTTCTTCTTTTGCTTCTTATTAGTCATCTTTAATTAAATTCAAGCCAAAAAGAACTTGGAGTGACCTTTTATATAAAGTTTGGTATTACAAACATCATGTGACTTTGCACTATGTGTAAAAATTTATTTGAAAAAATTATTATATTACAAAAAACTAATTTTTTTTTTTTTATTTTAAATGGAGTGAATTTAAAAAAAAATATATATATATATAAATATAATCTATAATATCCGCTATCTATTGTAATTATTATTATTATTAATTAATTAATTAATTATTGTTATTATTATTGTTGTTTATCATATTTGCCTTGCGGATATTGTCCTAATTGGTATTGATCATAAGAATCTGAAGCGGCAGGATCATTCTGTTCATAATATTGCTGTGACACTCCAATATCACCGGAAGTATTGGATGAAGTTTCTGTATAATTATCATCGAAATGACTTGTGCGAACTGCCAAAGTAGCCATTTGTTGTCTCTTACGTTCTTGTCGCTTAACTCTACGAAGTCTTGTTCGTTCCCAGTCTTCCCAACGTTTCAATGGTACTTTCGAAGGGTCAAACGAACCATCTTTTTTACCATGATCATCACCTTTGCCTTCACCTTCAACCTTTCTAGTTTCTCCCCATGAAAAATCATCAAAATGCCAATATGCGTAAGTTGGTAATACAAAATTCCATACTGGCAATGCTAATAAATAAATCAACATCCAAGTAATATATACTAACTTTCTCGTTGTAACGAGAATTAATATACCAGGCAATCCAAGAACGGCTGCCAACATTAACAATGGTATAGATTCGGAGAAATTATTTGGTGGATTTATTATAGATGTTGTAATTAATAAAAAGGTCAACATGATAGCCACAGGTAAAACGACTGTACCCATCAACTCCATAAACACTACAAATTGCATGGAAAAACAGAAAGTTCCGCAAAGGTTACGGACTAACACTAATTCCATTAGATTATGAATTGTTGAATTAATCCATCGACGACGTTGGGATAGTAGAACTTTGAATTCATCAGGAACAACAGTTTTACACACGGCCTGTGGACAAAAAGTCATTTTTCTTTGAGGGAAGTTTCTAAGCATAAGTGTTGTCAAAAAACGATCTTCACCAAGCAACAACAAGTTCTTTTGATGAAGAGTGTTAACTGTATTTTGTGAATATTCTTGAACGATTTCCGGTTTTGTAATAATTGGCACCCAATCATCATCTCCTTTTCTTGCTTTAAGACGGTACATACAGAAGCAACCTGGTAGACAAGTTACACCACCAAATACTGACTCAAAACCTTTACCCAGATGATGAGAAATATAGTATTCAAAAACTTGAATAGCTGTAACCCAAGAATCACGCTTATTTGCAATCTTTGTTTCACCGCAAAGACCCATAATGAGAGGATCATTACACATACAATTGATTAACAATCTTAACGAATCAGGGTAAACTTTAGTATCGGCATCAACCTAATCAGAAACAAGAGAGTAAAAAAGAAGGTAAGTTTCGTAAATATTTTATAATGAATTTATACGGATCAATATCATACCATAAGAACGATTTCAAAAAAATCGGGAGTTACGCCCATTAAATGTTGAACTTTTCTAAATAAATCAAAATCCAGAGCGCACATACGATCGTTATATGTTAAACGACTAAAGAAATTCATTAGAATTAATTGAGAATCCCGTTTTCCACGATTTCCGGGTTTAGGTTTTCCTTGTTCCGCTGGAGCACCACATTTTACAACAAGAATCATTGGCACTTTTCGTTCCTTCCATGCTAAAGGAAAAAAAAAAATTATATGAATAAACGAGTGTAAATTATCGCTGCTCGTATGAATCAAAGGTGCGTTATCGTATTTTATAGAAATAAGCGACACGTAACGATTATTTACCAAAAACGTCAAAGTGTGCTCATTTTCGGTAAATACGTATTATTATTAAAAGCATATATATAAATCTATTAACTTACGGAAATAACCAGCAAAAACTTTTGCCATATTATGTTGCTTAGCTCCTGATGCAACAGCAATATAACTCTGAGCTTGTGGATCTTTAAATTCATCATCTATTACCATCATTTCTACACAAATATCCGGAGTACTTTTATCATTTCCGCTACCAGTAATTATACCATCGCATATAACAAATAAAAGTTTACGATCATCTGGATAATCAGTCGATGCCATTGATTCACATGTCGTACGCAAACCAGCTTCACCCTCAGAGTAACAAGTAACTAACAACACCGTGTAAAGATCATTTCCAATCCGATCCATTTTATTTGTTTTTTTAACCGAACCGGAATTATTTCTATGGATCCATGGCGCATTACGATTGCTGCCGACAACTACTTGTTGCGGTATTACAGCTTTTTTTACTTCCTTTGGTTCATGTGCAAGACGATGCGAAATGAACCAATCGAAAATACAAGCCATGAAAAATCTACACATAACGATCCCCAATATTACAATAAGCATAATTAAGTTGAATATATCGGAGGTGAAACATCCAATTGTTTGTTTATCGATATTTCCTACAAAATATTTTTCCCTCAAGCAACCCATCATTTGTTTTAAATTATCTTGATTGAAAAATAAGCGAGTTGCATCTTTGCCACCCTCAGGATGATCGGTATTTAAAACATCACGAATAATCTTATCAGCTAAATCATTTTCAATAGGATTTGGGTGTGCCTCCATGTATGAATTCATATTGAGAACAGCACCAGCAACCACAAGAAAATTCTTCATCTTTCCGACTTGTTCCCAATCGAATCCAACTAATTTTGTTGTGTTTACAAGGTGATATTGATCAATGGCTGCTTCTGTAAGTCTTGGGAGAGGACAATTGGGTCCATTAGTACATAAAGGTGTAGTTACTACAGCATACTTTTGTATCTCCGGTAAAAGACATTGTGGGATCTCATTAAGGTTCCGCTTGAATTTATTCGTTATATCATAACCAGGTCCATTAATCTTTAATTCTTCAAAGAAATTAACTTCATTTGTTAATAATGCTTGGCTAATGTTAAACTGATAACCAAGAATTCCAAGCACACCTAAATAGATTTGCAAAATGAGAGATGGAATATGAAAAAATTTTATCCAACATTAGATTTTTACATAAAGTTCTTACCGTCTACTTCACCCAAACGTAAAAAATTAGCAGCATTATTAGCTTGGGATTCGGGACATAGTACAGGTCTAAAACCAACAGTCAAGAATGCTACAATCCCGCCCATGATGGCAGCAATGAAACATAATGCAAACTTTTCCCTCCAGGCCTGCCGAGATTGTTTGTCAGTTAGACCAAATTTAGATAATAAGACGCTTGGAGCCCAAAAAGTGATTGCACGGGCAAACAGTATCCAAGGATCAAAAGTCTTTCTCTCTTTTTTACCAGTAAGTAAAGGAGCAGCAGGTTGGTATCTTTCGGGCCTACTTAGAGACTTCCCTCTTCGGATTAAACTCGCTCTATTTGTTGGAGGCGCGTAAGTCGCGTCTTCCATTTTGTTAATTAATTTCACCCAGTTATGATAAAATTTTTTTGTTTTAAAAAAATTTTTTTATATATTTTTTTTTTTCCAATAAAGAAAAAAAAAAAGGAGTAAAAAAAAAAATTTTTTGTGTTTCATGTTTATTTTAAGAATCATTTTATAAATTTTATAATGTAGGGGATTTTATGTGAGTGTATCCTTCAAAGAAATGTTGGGAATAGATTCGGGAGATCGAAAATACCATTTATTCTAAGCCAATATTAAAATAAACCCGAAACCTAAACGTTTCTAAAAATATTCCGATTCAGGTGATTTAATTTACGTATTAAAAAAGGGAGAACAAAAATAAATGGGGACACAATCTCCTTAAAAATGTGCATTTTAATTGTTCATTTTAAAAATGAAATCATTTTATAGTGGCGTGGAAATGGAAAGGGATAAATTGATGTGGCTTAGTGCGTCATTTGGTTAATCGGGTATTTTTTGAAGGATACTATAAAAAAGATTTATCATAGCTAGGGATAATGGCACAATCAATAATAGTTAGGTAACTTGGTTGGTAAGAAGGGAAGATAATGCTCTTTGCAAAATGTTGATGAAGTTGGACAAGAGTTCTTGTTTATTGATTATTACTGATTGTACTTAAATGATGATGCTGCATGATGTTGTTTTTGGCGATACATAAATTAAACACACACAATTAGGAGTGCCGGAAAGTAATAATTCTATTTCTATTATGGACAAATTAATTTTTGTTTTATTTTCCGATGACTTTTTACTAAGGATTTGGAAACAACCTCAATGATCTTTTTGGAGTTTTTTTTTTTTCAAAAACAAAAGATCGAAACAAAATATTATATATTTGTTTCATGTTTATTTTAAGAATCAGCTTTTTTTAATTCAAAGTTTAAATTCTAAACCAATAAAAGAATAAACATGTTTCTGGTCATATACAGATATCCTGCAGTAACTCGAGGCTTTGCAGTTCAGTTTTTGTGAAATCAATTTGTTTCATTGAAAACGTGAATGTATAATATATAATATATATCAATAGAACCACATCAATTTTGATCGTTCTGGATTATGCTGTGTAAAATACCAAATTATGCGTACATAATAAAATAAAATTATGCTAAATTATGTGTTTATAATTTTGGCCAAAATTATTATAATTTAAAAAGGATTTATTAATACTCCAAAAATGTAAAAACTTTATTTATAAACCAATCCATTATATCCTATTAATTTTTATTATTAAACGAAATAAAATTTAACATAATGATAGATTCTTTAGATAATTGATATCTTCTATTACTTAAAATATTTTAGTAAATGAAAAACTACATTCAACATCTACATCTGAAACTGGTAGGCAAATATATATTAATGCTATATTAGCTAATATTGGTAAGATCTTTTTCTACTATCAAATATTTTTTTAAATCAAAACCCCATCTGAATTAATTATTTCATTAAGATTACTATAAATTTTCCATCCTTAAATTAAATTTAAACTTGGAATTTTAAATTCAAGTATTATAAAAATTAGTTTTTTTACTTGAAAATAAATATATCTTGAATCAAACATTAAATAGCTTTAAAAGTGATAAAGCTGAATTATTCAAAATATGTTATTCAATTTTTTGTAATATACTTTTAAATGTATTAACAAAAATATCTGATAATTATAAATATATTATTTCAGATTTTAATAATAAATATTATTCTTTTATACAAATCTTAAAAAATTTCAAATCAACTACCAATCTAAAAATAAATTATTTGTTAATTTTAATAAAATGTATAAATTTATTAAAATAATTAAATAATTATTCCTTTTAGCATTAAAATAAAAAAAAAATAATAAATATTTCAAATTTTATTATATATATAATATTATTAAAGTAATTACATATATTTTGTATTAGTTTATTATCACAAATATTATTCTATTAAGAAAAATAAATGCTAGATATAAAAGATATTTTTTAATCTAAATAATAAAAATAATTATAGATTTCATACAAAAGAGAAAATAAAGTAAATTTAATAAAAATTTGAATTATTTTGAATTATAGAAAATAAAATAAGAGATACAGCAGTATTTAAAGTAAGTTAATTAAGTTATTGATTTTTTTATATTGAAAAAATAAGTAAAAGAATTTTAATATTTAATATTATATTATTTATAACATAAAAATTTTGATTTATAATTCAATTAAATTATAAATGTAAATTAAATAATAATTATATTTCATTTAAAATATACAAAAATAGAAAGATTTTTAAAGAATTTTAATATATAAGCAACATTATCTAAAATAAATAAAATAATATTTTTAAAAGAATTGAATAATAATTAAGGATTTTAATAATAAGTTAAAAAATTATAATGTTTTTTATTATGATAAAATGATCAATTATAACTAATTTTATATAATTTTAAAATTAAAAAAAATATTTATAGTTGATCTTTTATTAATTTATTCGTAAAGTTAATATATTTTATTTAATTAATTTATTAATTGTTACTTTTGAATTATAAATCATAAATAAATATTTTTTTCTTTATTAATTAATTTTACAATAGTATTATTAAAAAAAAATATATTATTATTATTAAATTATATTTTTGAAGAATATAAAAATATAAGTAATTTATTTATATATTCTAATAAAATATCTGGTTTGCTAAAATTTTAATCAAATCATAATTAATTTAAATATAAACTATTAAATAATTTCAGTTAAAGTTTATTAAGAATTCTAAATATCTCTTATTTAACTTATAAATAATATATAGTAAATGCATTTTTTATAATAATTTGATTAATATCAATACTAAAAATATAATTTTACTATTATTGAATTCCTTTCATCAAGATAATTATAATAAATCCAAAATCATCAAAATCTTTAATTTAAAAATCAAGGTATATAAAATAACAAATTTTGAATAATCTTCTGTAATAAGCAATTTTAACCAGAATTTATCTATAAACTTTATGTAAACTCTAGTCTAAATTATATAGAATTACCAATTCTGACTCAAAACGTAAAATGCGAGTCTCTATTATAGATTATACTACAATAGATCCTAGTTTAATACTAGCTGAATGCAGATTGTAATATAAATTTACTGCAAATTTTACTAGTTCAATTTCAGAAATGAATTTCATAAAGTGTGTAGAAACTATACATGTGAATAAATTACAAATTTGTAGAATATGATAACCTTAAAGCTATTTATATATAGTGTTTCTACGTCTCAAGCTTTTTCGATAAAGAGTGAAGGTTATAGTTAGTGAACCCATTTGAAACTACCATGAAAAGTAAAACTAATAGTGTAATAAAGAATAGCTTATAATAGACAAATGCCATATCATCTATTTAAAGTTAATTTGCAAGTAGCATCTATTAGACATATAAAGAGATAATATAAGTTATAAGTTTCAGGTAGTTAATCTTACACTGTCTTCAACCATCATGTATCTAGTTCCTATTCTAGAGGAGAAATTGGGTTTAATTTCTAAGTTATTTAACAGCATAGCAAGTTTAATCATTTTTTAGATCAGAAATAAAGATGGTTCCTATAATTATTTTCAAATTTCAATTGAATTGCAACTTAATTGTGCCATAAAGAAATTTAATTATGCTACAAGTTGCAATTCAATTGCGCTATTTTTTTTAATTGCAATGACTATCTTTAATCAGGAATGAAGTACTTTACTTGACCCTCTATCCAGTAGTATGACTGAATATCTAATGATGCTAGAGTACTATCTAATAATCTATAAAGACTTTCAGTTATAATCTTATCTCAAATATGATACTTATTAAGCTAGTTATTGAATATACTTAGCATAGTTTAAATATACTATAAAGAGTGATAAGTAAGTCAAATTATCATAAGTCAGTAGTCAAATGATGTTACTACTGATAAAATAACCAAGTCTATAGTCAGATTAGAAACAAAAAAAAATCTGAATTATATATAAAAACTCTTTCTTTTTCTTTTTAAAATAACTGAAAATAAATAACAAAATTTTATTTTATTTGATACTTTTGAATATCTCTTCAATAAAGAAAATTATACTTTTAATAAATAACTTAAGTCATTCAAACCCTTTATCAAAACTAAAGACAAGGTTATTGCAAATTTCTTTGGTTAATAGATATCTTGCAGATTTTTTTCTTGTAAGAAAATTAAACTTCAAATACAATAGAAAATACTTTTCTTTGCTAAAGTTTTGAGGAAGTTTGAGTTTAATTCACTTGTACTTATTTTTTTATAAATAACAAAACTGAAACAAATGATTACAATACAATATATACATAAGAAATTATTCAAAATACTCTTTTCTAAAAAAAAAACCTTTACAAGAGAAAATAAATATTAATGATTTTCTTTTGTTTCTATACTTTTAAAAATAATAATAATACACAACTATGCTAGAATGATGTATTTTCCTCCTAGATGAAAACAATTCTTATCAAGCAAAAATAAATCATAATTTAATTTATATCTATTAAGACAGATAACATTATATTTGTATAGCCTTTTCTCCTTCTTTGTCAATCTCATTAAATATTGTAAATAAAAAAATAGAATAACAAATAAAATCAAATAAATAATGATAATTATATAATAGAAACTTTAAACATATATCTCAACTTACATAATAATAATAACAATAATAAAAATGTATCAAAAAATAAAACAAGTGACTAACACATTAAAGGAAAATGTATTGATTAAGATTGCTAGACAAAATCTAGAGATTTTGAAATTATTTAAATAAAAAAAGATAAAATTTAGTAAAATTATATTGAAATTCTAACTATATCAAAGTTTATAAAAATGTGAAATTATATCAAAACATTAATAAAAATTAACGAAACTATAGTTTAGACATTTTGCTAAATCCATAATAAGTTTAGACAAGCAACCTTAATATTAATATTATATAACAAAATCATAATAATGAGAAGTTATGAAATAACTTAACAAATAATAATATGTCATGTTTAATAACAAATTATCAAAGTGTAGATTTAAAATATAAGAAAAGAAAATATTTAAGGATTAATACTTTAACTAGCATGATATTATATTATGAATCTTAAATATTATAATTAGTAAATAATATAAAGTACTACGCTAAACATAAATATTAGTAACCTTATTC
>CAJVPQ010000487.1:0-27039 GCA_910591825.1 Funneliformis caledonium
CTCGTACTTATGAAATTGGACAGTAGAGGATTTTAAAAAAGTAGTTTGGTCAGACGAGTCTACTTACACACAATTCAAAACCTCAGGTTTTGGGCGGGTATGGCGTGAACCTTCTGAGAGTTCCATGAAGACTGCATTGCAGCCACGGTCCAAAAAAGCTTTGGTCGCATGTTTTGGTGATGTTTCTCCTGTCCTTTGGTCCCTTTAGTTGGTCGCGTAACTGGAAATACACATTGTGAAGTTCTAGAAAATTACGCAGTTCCTACGGTTAAGTCTCATGCAAAAAAAATCAAAAAAAAAATTTATTTCAAGAGGATAACGCACCTGTCCACACCGCAAGAGTCGCTCGTTCTTTTCTCGAATCCTCAAACATTGAGTTGCTTCCCTGGCTGGCTCAAAGCCCCGATATAAATCCAATAGAAAATATTTGGTCACATATCGAGGTTAGGATTCGTAAACATGATTCACAACCATCAAGTGTTGCGCAATTGGAGCAGTGGGTTAAGGAGGAATGGGATGCGGTACCCGTAAATTATTATCGTAATTTAATTAAGTCCATGCCGCGTCGGGTTCAAGCTGTTCTTGCAGCAAACGGAGGTCCAACGAAATATTGACCTGTAATTTGATAAAATAAAAAAAAAAAATAAAGTTTATATGTTAGTTATTTTGTAATACCATTTTTAAGAGATGCTCAATACTTTTTATACCCCCTGTATGTATTACCGGTAAAAATTACAGAATAAGTCCGTACCGTAGACGATACGGTACGGTACGATTCAAATTTCGTGAAATGTATTGACCGATTTTTTTCATATGCTCCAAAAATATGCATGAAAAAAACAAATAAAGCTGCAATTTAACATGGTTGCATAAAATTTTAGAAATTAATAAATTTATGTTCCTAGCGTTGGATATGATTTTTATTTATTATAACGTTTTATGACTCGGGAATCAATTTGAAAATGTAGCTCATTATGGGATCATTTTGATGCTTGACGTGTAAATGTGTGGCGTTTAATATTTAAGTAATGTAGGGTTCCTTTGCATTTCATGTTTATCATTGACAATTAAAATATGGATTATTATTTAAGAAATGAGGGTTCTAATTTATCTTGTAAATATACATATTTACGCGGCGTTCCTCATTTAAGAAAAGATTCTTTAACATATTTTAAGCCTTTAGAAGGTTAGATTACAACAACCCATTTTAGAAATTTCGTTTTTGAATAATTCCAAAGTGAAAAAAATTGGTCTAATATGTTTTTTTCTTTCAATGTGGAGAAAATATGTCTTTACTGGATATTAGAATATTTGTTGCAATAGACTTTGGAATTACTTTTTCTGGTTCGCGTACGTTCACAAAGAAACGCTTATAGTATTATTATCCGAAGCATAGCGAAGGACAACCAAATACTAGACATGTCAAATGCAATGTCGTTCTGTTTTGCCGGAACTTTATGTTTTCTGCCTTCCGTATCGTTGATAAATCCTAGAACTTAAAAAAATAAATAAATATATATATATATCGTCGGACAATAATTTTGCTGACACATTTCCATACTGCGAACGTCATAAGATCGGAGAAAATAGTATTACGACTCGACTTAATTAAATTTTTTATTATAAATCACATGATATTTACTACGCAATATTACGCACGCACGAATGTGGTCTTGCTATCATCTCGAGCGATCAGTTACAAAAGTATGAACAACGTCAACATTTTATTTATCTATATACGTTTTCAAAATCACATTTTCAACCCTCTCTTGAGCATTTTTAGCCATGTATAATAATTTGAATACCTATAAAAATAAAAATTTATCCCTTGATAAGTCTTTATCGTTCCATAAGGAATTGTTAGAGGACGCGGACATAGACCTAAATGATGGAGGATCCTTGGTTCAAAATAATGAAAAGCTAAAAGCTCACTCAAGAATCGTTCTTCAAAATTCAGAGCAGCAAAATAAACATACAAGCAATATTTTCATTATCACGGAAGATGTACAAAGATTATTAAAAAGAAAAGAAATATTGCTTTATAGGGACAAGATCTCCATCTTTAATCATACAATCAAACAAGGTTGGGTTTTAAAGTTTGGGCCAAAGTAACGGTTGCTTTTGACCGAAAATTTGTGCTGGACAAGGTAGATTTTAAGAAGGAGGATGAAGAATATATTTTAAAATTAGAGAATATTTTGAATGATGTTAAAATAACCGTTGTAGAATTTGAACTACTATTAAGAATGAAAATGTCAGGTATAACGAATTTCATCAAGGTGATGTGCAAACTCTGGATCAAGCAAGAAGATCTCTTGAAACAACATTTCCAAATGAGTTAGAAGTTTTCAGGATTCTGTTACACAAAATTCTTGATGCATTAAAAGTTTGGTTATAAATGGAGAAAAGGTTTAAACATAGCTATGTTTTTCTTTGCTGGAAGTCATGGGTCTTTTTAATCAAATATTTGATAACATTTCTCGCTAATTATATATTACCTACTTAATTAGATAAAGTAAATTACATGTTATTTTTACTCTGTATTTATCAATAAAAATTGCATTCTCCTATATCTATCAAGTGAATGTTTAATGAAATGATTGAAAACTAGTACATAAAATTAGAGTAGAATATCACTACAGATTTCTGTAAGAGCATGTCGCCAGTGTATGAACCAATTCATGAGAAAATTTGTTATTTTTGGAGAAATTTCCTTTGTCATGTTTAATTACATATTTTAAAAAATAAATAAAGTTTTTTCTAAATGGTTTGTTTCACTAAAATTTTCCAATAACAATCCGTTAAAATTGATTTAGTGCCCAACTTTAGAAAATAGACTTTAATCTTCACTAAAAAATTTTCTTTATGTTTGATTTTGGTAATAAGGTTACCTGACAAACCTTGGGGTTTCGACATACTGTATGTCAAATTCAAAACATAGTTTTGACATTCTGCCAATTTTATATTTTAAAGGCAAGGCCGCGAAAGTTTCGACAGGTGCAAAAGGTCGACGGTTGGAAAAAGCGACGGGTGGCAAAATCTATCAAGAAATTTCTGTTTTTCCCTCAATATGAGAATTAATTCCCTTCAATATATCCAGGTATGATTGAGAAAATTTGAACATTTTATATTAATTGGATACCATATTCTTCTAAAGCAGGTAATTCTAACATGTTATATTGGTTGATTTAATCTAAAACTAATACAATGATCTTTATTTAATGTTTCATACTTTTTTCTTTTTTTATAAAAAAAAAAAAAAAAGAGAAATCGATACATACCAAGTAATCCTAAAAATAAATAGATTTTATGTTGGAATGAAAATAATGCTTCAATTTTTTTTTTGATAAAAAAATTCCACCCGTGCTTTACAAAATAAATAATTATATAAATAAATTGGGAAGAATTAAATGTGCGAATAATTAAATAAGTAAATAAAGAAACTATACCAGGTAATAATTCCTAACGCATAGTGCATGATTGCGCTACCGCTTGATTCCAAGATTTTAGATCTCGATGTGAACTTAATCCAAAATACAGAAGTTTGTATATAATACATCCCCTTAAACAATTGAACTCTGTCTTCTTACTTTTTTTTCCATGAAGGACGTAAGCTATCAACCAATGTCAACATTATTCAAAAAAAAAAAAAAAAAAATGGAGATTATTTTCAAATTTAAGATCCATCGATTTTGAAATAGAAAGAAAACAAATCTTGGTTATTGAGTATATTTAAATTCATGAGAATTCCGCAATAATCGGAATTGATCATGACGATTTCGGTTGCAAAGATTTTCGAGGTTTTCTACTGGAGTGGCGTGGAATGAAATATTTATGAATCATATCTCCAACTTATATTGAACCAATTACAAATTGTGCAAGGAAAACTAAAATCCAAGAAATTAATGTTTTCCGCATAGTGATTCTTATTATAATAGAAACTTTTTACATTACAGTAAAAAGACAAATATTCCATTTAGGACAATAAAATTTAATGTTAAAAATAAAAGTGTTGATCGTGAGGAAGAAAGTGGTTGTCCAGAAAAAATTGCCTCCAGAGCATCTAAGAATTTCGGCCAATATTTAAGACGAAATCCTACCCTTTCTTTCCGATAATGGAAACTAGATTGGCTGAAAAGGGTCTTGAGATATCCTATGGAATTATTTCGAGACACTTTGGAGATTTGGGATATAAAAATAATTTGCCACAGCTGTTCCTATGCTTACCAGTGTTCATAAAAGCAAACATATTGAGTGGGCTCATACACACCTCAATGATAACTGGAAAAAACCCTTTTTACGGATGATACTGCTCCAGTTATTCCGAATACTATAATATAATGGTATAAAGGTTCCCGACAAATTCGCCCTATTCCAAAACATCGCGTTAAAATTCGCCTGGGGTGGATTTTTAATTGTCTCAATGAGTTGACGTTGTAAAGCAGTTATTGAAAGGAATGGTGTGGTGAACTTATTCCATTTTAATTTTTAAAAATAAAATTGGTCAATTCCGGAGTTTTACAGTCCCCGGCGAAAAGAATGGCGGTTTAAATACCGTATCTATTTTAGGCCGAAACGTAAATCGCGTTTCCGATATGGGCCATTGTTTATATGACCAAATTGGACGCTGGAATCATAATATAAAAGGTAAGTTAAAAAATAATAAGGTTTGTTTTTGTTTTTGTTGTGATTTCTTAACCGAAAAAATGCTAAGCTCTCTTGAAATTCAACGAAATTCCGTTAAGAAACTCTGGGACCAAAACGTGCGTAGTGCAAAGGAAATTCATGAACGATTGTGTATTCCTTTGCATACATGTGAACGATATGTCAGTTTACTACGTAAAACTGCCAATATTACTATCGGTCATTCTTCTTTCTGGCCGCCCAAGAAATTGTCCGCGAACCAACGCCGCCATATCGGAAAAATTCTAAAACAAACCATTTCACTACTGCAGGTGAACTTAAGGCCAAAATAGAAGAAAAAGATCCTAAACTTGAGGTTAGCGAACGTACAGTACGTCGTGAACTTAAAAACCTTGGATATGTTTCTGTTATGCCAAGAAAAGTTCCTTTCTTGGTCACGTGATCATTATCGTTACAACTGGAAGAAAGTTGTTTTTTCTGATGAAACAACACTCCAGATGTTTAGAAATACCATTCGTGCATGGTCCCATGATGCACAACCAGTTGCCCCTATGGTAAAACATCCATTCAAGGTTCATGTAGTGTCAAAGGAAAAGTTGGCATTCATTTGTTTACCGAAAATTTGGACCGTCATTTGTACCAAAACATCCTAGACGATCATTTGTACAGTACAATATTGCGACAACATTAATCAGTCGCAACTGGGTCTTCCATCAAGACAATGATCCAAAACACGCCTCACGAGACGTTCAGAGTGACTTGAAAAAACATCTTCCGGGAAAAGTTCTTTCTTGGCCTTCGTACAGCCCAGACTTTGAATCCTATCGAAAATGTAGAATTAAGAATATGGCGGCAAAAAAAAAAAAAATTACCTGTGATGTTTTCCTTAATACAATCCGGCAGGAATGGGACGATCTCAATGGCGGTGTATTACTTCGGTGCATTAATAGCATGCCGAACCGGATTCAATCGATGCAGAAGGAGGGCACACAAAATATCAATTAATTATTAAAAAATGTTCCGTTAGTATTATTCTTTTAAATAAAAAAAAAAAAATAAACATTAAAAAAAAGTTTATACATACCGTCGAAAACTGTCTCCACCATTCTTTTCGCCTGGGACTGTAAATGAGCTATTTTGGTAAAGATTTTCTTCATTGGTTAAGAACAAAATTGTGAATTTATGGAGGGCAAGATTTTTTGTCCCACACAGTATATTACATTAAAAATAATTGTAATTAATTATACGAGGAAAATTATACAACACACATGACAAAACCAAAGAGCAGAAAGCAATAAATAAAAATAACTTACAAGATCCACTGCACTCAGAGCATTGTGAAGGTAGGAAATTCCAAGAGGATAGAAGCCAGGTCTAGGAACGCAGTTTAATTGATCCGTAAGTAGCTAATTCCTCTTCCAGAAGAAGCAGAACCTTACCAAATAAACCATGCGCTTGAGTAGGTTACCGTCAACCTTCCTGAAGCGTCTACTTGAAGCTCAACAAAATTGACTGCATTTAAGACTGGTTTCCTTCAGTAAATACACGGTCTCTCCGCTACTTTCCTGTACAGAATAAAAAAAAAATTGATTCAAACAACGAAAAAATAACCATTTAACGACTTGGTCGTGTCAATAAAACAAAGAATATTAACTTTTAAATAAAATTCGTCACTTCAGTATTCTTTCTTTTTTTTAGTCTTGTCAATATGAGTTTGTTGTTTGTCATGGGAAGAATTAAATCTTTTGGGAACGTAATACAAATAGTCTAAATATGACGAACTTTCACATTGTAAAATGGTAAAGTCAAAATTTGTTATACGTTGATGATAATAAATAGTTACATCTGCTGACCTTATGTAACGATATACATGTTTATATATATTTGATGTTTTGTCCATGCACATGGATTCCAACTAGGGTTGGATCGGTCATGATAAAGATCGAACTTAGACCGGTGTTTACCTGGAATCGAACCGAAACCAGATTAACCAATAACGATTTAAATCTAATTCAGGCCAGTCCTAAGAAAGAATTTATGCGATATATTATTAATACGATTCTTTTGTTTGGTTGGTTATTACGGTCAAGTCTATATGGAGACACGATAAAGGTTTAAAAGGGTAAGCTCTTCCCAAGACTCGCCAAAGTCGAACTTTTGAGGATTTAAATTCTAATAAAAAAGTAATAAATATAACGAAAATAAATAAAATTAGTTAATAAAGTGAAAATAACAAATTAATTAAAAACTAGTATTATAAAACAAAAATAAGAACGAAACGAAATGCAATATAATTATTTTAGCATTCTTAATATGACATACATAATTGATATAATAATTATATTTTTGTTACTTTTCCGCTATCACTGGTTAGTAGAACCGGTCCTTGCTGCCTTCGGTCTATATTCTGAGAAACGGTCCGGACTGGTTGATAATTTTATGGCAGACAGCTATATAAAAACTGTATTGCTGCATTAAATTAGGTTTCGATGGAACTGCCGAAACTACTATAGTCGAAAATATAAAATCGTTGAAGTCAAATCGGAACATGAAGTTTGTTTCGATCTTTACCATATCATTTGCTAAATTCCTCGCAATTATAGTTACGATAAAGATTTAAGAATAAACTTTTATATAAAACTAAACATTTTTTTAGACAAGACCGATTAAAGATCGGTCTTTGAACCGGTCACAGGACTGACTCATGGATCATTCATTTCTCTCCTTTACTCACCAACAAATCGCATCCGCAAACAAATAGAACCAGAGTCGGTGTGATTAAAGAAACAGGTCATAAAGCTGTAAGTTTATTTTTAACTACAATCAAACTTTGGATGAAAACTCGAAACACTACATAATGAAAGGAATAACATTTATCGCAAATTAATTGAAGGGTACATTTATGATCCAAACAAGCATAAGGGAGGCTTTGCTACTAAAATCGAGTTACAAACATAGATCCGTAACGTGATTTTAATAACAATCCCACCACATTGTTCAATGGCTAAATATGGCTTTGAATGTAGATATATCAAGAAAGTTTAAATCTTCATGTATGAAATTCTCGATAGATAATTGATGTAAGCAAAATACTAAAGTTTTGTGCTCACTCACGAAATTTTTTTATTCTCTTTAGACCACATAATTGACTTGACTGATTAATAATTTATGTCATGACATTGTATCAGTTCCGACAACAGAAATATATTATCCTTTATTGATCAAATAGGGATTTATAAAATCCTTTGATATTTGTACAATGCCTTAGCATCCCAATTCTAACTATCTTGTGAGCGAATTTTCTATAACCTATAGTATAGTACCTAGAATATTAAATGAATTGATTAATTACTGTTTACTAATCAAATCGAACCTTTTTTTAACACAATATTAAGATCACGTGAAATTCTTTTGGCGCAGTATATTTTTTTATTTCACTTTAGGCGTTGAATGAACAACAAAATAAAGTTAAGAGAAAGGATAAAGTTTAGAGAACTATTGTATATTGTTTATTGAAAAGAAATCTTTAATACAACAAACCAAATATCACCTTCATTTAATTATTCGCTTTAAGAACTGAGCTTGATAATTTTACATATTTTAAATGATAAAAGTAGATATAGGAGAATAAATAGTCGCGACTAGAGAAAACAAATTATTTAAGAAAGAATTATAGTATCAAATCAATATTTGTAAGTTTATCTGAGAATTTCATGGGAACGAAGGCGATTACACAACGAACGCCTTATGTATATCTGTGCGTCTCTTATTGTGCCACACGAAACATTGCGACACATTTGTCTTTTTTTACATAGCCATATATGGATGAAAAGAATTGCAATTTCAATTTGTAATAAATAAGCGAATTTCATTCAATTTTGTTTTACTAGCTTTTACTAGCAAACTTTTAATTTGTTGTTATACCAATGGTGTTGGATGTTATCGAAAGGTTTCTCAAAGACCTTAATGTTCGTGATTTACTTTCAGCACTTCTAGTCAATCGAGAATGGTGTCAAGCAGCCGTTCCATTATATTGGAAAGCTCCATTCAGTTATACAAAGAAAAGAAGTAGGCACGCACTAAAAATTTATGAATCGTTTCTTGAACAAGAAAACGGATCTGCAGTTTATAAAAATCAACCACTTTACGACTATCCCATTTTTCTCAAGGAACTCAATTATACAAACTTACTTTTCTGTAAAGGATTTCATGAAGGTACCAGAAATGTTGTAGCATTACTTCAAATGTTAACAAATCGTGAAGTTCGTCTGAATACATTTATTATGGAAAATACCGGTACAAATATCGAAAGTATTTATGGATTTTGGACAAATTCATGCTATGCACCAATATTCAGTACACTCGTTCACGTCGAAATACACGCACCTTTTCCCAAATACAATGTCATGAAGGCATTAATGAATAATTGCACAAGACTGGTATGTTTATTTTCTAAATGATTTTATCGCTATGCAGCAAATTCAAATTTCGAATTAGTATACAGTATTGTACTTTCTGAAAGGAACATATAATATTGAAATTTGTAAAAATTGGAGCGTTGTAAAAAATTGTGTAATACAAATTAATATGTTAATATTTTAACACAAATATATTTCATTCTCTTTAGTCTCATATTGATATAAATCTTCATGACACTTCTGTTGAACGTGCCGAAAAGTCGCTCGATTATCTTGAAGAACTCATCACCGCCCAGACATGCCGTTTAAATCTTCGGTTGGCATTTCCAAACGGGTCTGGGAAAATGCTAGTCGAAAAATTATGTTCAGGGCTTGAAACCTTCAAACGTCTTGAACTCGTAAAATGGAACTTTGATGGATGTGATTGGGGTTGGTTGGAAAATTGCCCTAATTTGACCGAATTTGCAATTACAAACCCAATTCCAACTCAGGTTACTAGTATTTTTGGCTCTAATTTTGACAATTATCGTTTTCAAATGTCGAAAAATAAAAAGGTCGTAACTGCACATTGGCATTTTGACAAAAATTCTTCAAAGTTTTACTTTCACCCAGATAAAACATTGATGGAGCCATATGATGATGATCCTGTAATCCTAACTCGAATAAGCCGCGAGATTATTAATAATGAATATATGAACGTAATGGAAAGTATAAAATTAATAATGAATTTGTTATGATTGAAATTCCAGCTTCGTTCCAAGAATGCAAATTAGACATTTTTGAATTTCAACAACTATAGTTTTAACAAATTATTTATTCAATAAAATAAAAAAAAATTAATTTAAAACTATTATCATATCGCATATAAACTTTGAACTATAAAAAGAGAAGGATGAGTTATGACCTACTTTGTTAATTTTGCATCTAAAAAAAAATTTTTGGATTTTCCTTTTATTTATCAAAAGAAGTTAACACCTTTTTGAGAAAAAACAATAAATAACAACGTTGTACTCACCAGGAACGCCTTAAATGTTCTTGTTTTGAAGTGAAGGATACCAACAAATATGCCATATCTAAAATTTAAGCGAATAACCCATTATAACACATTGGATATAGAATGGTTGTGAATCATATTAAGGTAACGGAACTAAATATTGATTTATTTACCTTATATTCTCATGTTAATATGTCTCGTAATCTTTTATTGTAGAACAGAGTCAACAGTATATTTTTAAGAACATTTAGTGACATATTTATCTCACTTCGCGTATTTTAACAAATGATCATATTAAAATACAGCGAATACTAAGGATGTTGTTAAACACCCATTGGTAATAACTATACATGCGAGAGTCGCAGTTAGAATTGGAGTCAAAAGCAAACCAGTAGTCAAGGTTACCATTCGCCTTTAAACTTGCTCGTGGCTAGCAGGAGTTAGATTATGTTCAACAGATCTTCGTGGCCTAATATTCTGCAATTATCTAATTATAAATTGGTGTTTAATCTGGAATGTGCTGATGATATGGGACCTTTGGAATAAAAAAGGGGAAACGGCTGGAAACAAATAAAAAATGAGTTAGTGCTAAACCTGAACGTATTTTAACCTAAAAATCATATTTGGCATATAAAAGTAAAATTGATTTTTTCCGGTAGTTTCCCACTTTACTATTGCAAAGGTCCCATACATTATGTTTGAAAATAGCAATTTAATCGATTAGAAGACTGGATGCTCAAGGTAAAACTTATTTGCTTCATAAGAAAGATAAACCGCATTCATAAAACTTTGAATTTTGTATAACGAATCATCAACATCTTAGGTACTTGAGATTATGCGAATTGTTCTTTTAGGATTGAACTAATATATAATCTTTCATTGATGGAATATTAAGTAGTGTAATTTCAATTTAATTGTAAGTATATTGTAATTCATCTTTTAATTTCAAATTATTTATTATCTAATAAACTTTTTTTGACACATTCGTGTAATGCCAATTGATGCTTTATTAAAAACAATTTGTCCTATTATTAAAAAACAATAAATTCTAAATTCAGCTCGAAACATTATAAAATTATTTTTATATTTTATTTTTATGAATTTACATATTTATATATTTAACAAAAATAAATATGAAAAAAACAATACAACAAATTACGTGTATTTTTCATAATATTCACAAGTATGATTTTTTTTTTTTTAAAATAAAGAAAAAGAAAAATTTTACTTGTCATAGTAAAACAGAAATCAAACGCAAAAAAAAAAAAATCTTCTACATTATAAATAAATTCTTACCGAAGAAAGTATCATCTAAATACTAAATTTTTAAATGTGACATTTGCAGTAAATTTTAGTAAACTTTAGAATATTATTACGATTGATATTTACAGTTAGTCTTTTTGATGATCATTTGCCAGGCTGTCACGGTGCCAGGTTGTCATGACAAATGTTCAAGATGCCAGGCTGGCTTAATTTTTTTTTTTATAAATATACCGAGCTGGAAATCCTATAATACATTCCCTTCGAAATCTTCCTCTTTAAACCTTTGCGATAATTTCGATTTCGCCGTTTTATTTTAACTTTATAATCTCGCATTTGTAATTTCGTTTATTGTTTTTAATTTTTAATTTCCGATTTATTATTTTTTATAATTCAACTATTATGTAATAGTTTCGTAATTTGCGCAGTTTTAATTAATTAGAATTTAGTACTTGGCATATATAGAGTTTAAAATATTGACGTTGAGGTAACACTGATTAATTTGATAATATTAAATAAATATTCTGTCATTGTTACTTCATTTTTACTCAATAAAAAACCTTCTGCTTACATTTAAAATTGTTTATAAATACATAAACGAAAGAACTGAATACAACAATATCAATGTAAAATTTTTCGGAAAATTCTAATATTGATAAATAGACAAACTGAACGTACGGATCGTTTACTCTGCTAGTTTCTACACAATATTATATCTAGAAACCTTTCTATTTGTTTGTCCGGTATATTCTATATATTTTATACTCACTCTCACTATACAATACGTTGATTAATTATAATTAATAGTTGTAAATGAACAGCTATATGTCTAATATTTGGTTTCTATATAAAGTTTTAGATTTTTTTTTCAGTGTTTTTTATATAATTTTAACACTTTTTTATTCATTTATATCGTAAGACGGAATACCTATTGATAAAACTGCTGTAAAGTGATTAAGTATTTATATCTAGTGATTTTTCTTCATTTTCTTTATTGCATTGCTATACGTATATATGGTATAACGAGTTAAGGTTATTCACCACCATCAGTACCCAGAATTACCCAAAGGAGCTCTTTTAAAAGAAAGAATTTCTTTTTAGTATCATGCGTTAATAATGGGGACATTTTCATTTACCAATATGCGAATTGTTCGAATTTCTAAAAAACGAATTTTGAACTCTGCATGAAGAATTTTACTCGAAGAATTATTACAGGATGCCGACCTCAATCGTATCGAAGACTGGTAAAAATCAAGGAAATATTTAGCAAATTCTGAGGGAAACGTTACAAAAAATTTGCAAATTAGCGGTTTGTGGGCAAACCCCTAATCCGATTTTGGTAAAAGTCGAAAAGTTCGACGGATTTTGATGTTAGAGTTGATTTCAATTTACAAAATTTGCAAAATTTGACGGTTAACTTATTTAAAAACAAATTTTTGGAGGGTCAAAAATAATTTTTTTAACAAAACGTTCTTTTCTTTTTATGAACTGGAAGCTAACGTTACTACAATTGAGTAATGTTAAGGAGTTTGGTAAATTTGGTAAGCTATTTATTTGTGTAATACTACAATTGAGTATTGTTAAGGAGTTGGGTAAATTTGGTAATCTACTTATTTGTGTATCGTAACACCAGAGATTTTTTAAGGAGTTTGGTAAAGATGGTTAAGCTTTTTATTTCAGCATTGCTACAATTGAGTATTGTTAAGGAGTTTGGATATTTATTTGAGTTTGATAACAATAGAGTTCCGTTAAGGAGTCGGGTAACTTTGGTAAGCTGGTTATCTAAGTATTATTACAGTCGAGTTCTTTTAATTTTCGATATTTTTGTAATCCTCCTAAGGAGTTTAACATATCCCAGTTAAGTTCCGTAATTGTTAATCTATCAATAGAATCATCGTAAATCATGACGGAATTTTCATAATTCGATCCTACTTCTTCTACATTCATTTGATTAAAATTTTGCTTCAATTAGGATAAGTCCTCATGTAATGAATTTTTCATACTAAAATAAATTTGTTCTGATGATTGAGGGGTTGATTCTTTATTATTAATTTGATCATTCTCTATTATATTTAGATTTGTAATAATTCCATTTATTTTATCAACTACTTTATTAATAGTCGGTCGATTATCAGGCTCGTCGTTCCAGCACTCTAAAATCAATATAACAATTTAATGATCGAAAACATATTTTTTAAATTTAAATTTATAATAATATATTACCTGAATAAATTTTAACAAAATCTTCAGGAGTGCCAGGAATGATACTTTCTCTGAGTCCCTGTGAAATTTTATAACTAAATCAATATTATATGGTTTATCTTCAACATGAAAAAGAGGACGTCCACTTGAAATCTCCCAAAACAGCACGCCAACACTGTAAACGTAATTTTTCTCGGTTAGAGAACTGTCACTTCCTTTTCGACTACCAAATATTATTGGATCAATGTAAGGAATTACACCAAAGACTTTGATTGTTGTTAGTTGCCGTTTCAATTCTTTTCGATAATCCAAAATCAGCAAGTTTAATAACACCTTGACGAATTAATATATTTCCGGAATGCTATTTTATGTAAAATTAATTTTTAATTCTTAACTGGAATAATAAACAATATAAGATATATATTATGAATATTACCAAATCACGATGTACAATTCCTTCTTTGTGTAATCATTCCAAGTAAGCTTACCAAAATTATTTTTCAAATAGTTGCCAAGTGCACCGCCATCGGCATATTCCATTACTAACCAATACTTTTTCAATTGAACAATTTGATTTTCTAAGTTATTTTTTTTTTATTTTTTAATTATTTATAAACGAGTTAAAATTAATATAAATAGAAATAAAAATGTCAATATTATGAACATTACATACTTTATTTTGAAGTTATCCCATAAAAGCGAATAATATTATCATGAAAATTAACTTCACGTTGA
Organism: Funneliformis caledonium; assembly: GCA_910591825.1. Classification (NCBI taxonomy): domain Eukaryota; kingdom Fungi; phylum Glomeromycota; class Glomeromycetes; order Glomerales; family Glomeraceae; genus Funneliformis; species Funneliformis caledonium. The sequence continues at coordinate 14,254 of CAJVPQ010000487.1, forward strand.
AGTTCGAGCTAAATTATAACAAATATAAATTTTAGCTTGATGATTTTATACTAAATAAACTGAAAAGAGCTGAAACGTATATTTTATAATTACCTCACTAACAATTTCTTTAACAGTGGCGTTGTTAAAATTATGAAACGATTTTAACGCGAGAGGTTGTATTGAGTTTTCCAATTTGCAAGATATACTTTTCCAAAGCTGCCATTACCAATAATTTGAACATTGCTAAATGTTTGTATTCGTAGTATTTAATATGATTTCTTGAGATTGCATCTTTAATCCAATTAACAGACTCATTCGAATTATTGGCATCTTGCATTTTGATTTTTTAATTTTTGTTTATAGCAGAAATATTAAAAAAATTCTTGGAGAAAAAAAATATGTAAAGGCCGGGCAAAAAAAATTTTTAGATTCTCGTGATTTAAAATTTTAAAATTGACACGGTCACCCTTTTTTTTTATATATAAATTTTTTTTATATGTATATTATATTATGTTTTGTATTACGCAAATAGTAAATGAAGGATATTACTATTATTGTAGTGAGCGTTATATGACAGTTTTTGACAATAAAAAACGTGATAAGAATATCAAGTTTCAAATAACAAAAAAATCACGAAAATAGTATGTTAAATTTTTTTATAATAAAGTATATGCTATTACGATTTTTCATTATATAAAGTCACGTGATAAAAAATTTTACTATAAAAAAAAAAAATTGAGTTTTTGTAAAAATTGAGGCGAGAATCTAAAAAATTTTTTTTCCCGGCCTAACGTACATGTTATAGCTACATTGGTTTTATTTCTTTCTTCGCTGATTTTTTGTGAACAAATGAGACAATTAGTACAGCGAGGTTCTTTCCGAGAAGCTTTAGTTTTCTGATAATATTCTTGCCAAGACTGTTTGTTTTCTCTGATAATAAGTTGTTATTTCTCTTTTGCAATACAAGTTTAAATGTTCTTTTTGCCCTCTTTCAAGAGATTAAATTGCTCTCGATAGTAGTTTAATTTTTCTTTTCTTTATTAACTATTTCATGAGAAGCATTTTTGATAAATCCCTCGTTATTAAGTAAGGTTTCGCAACGAGATATTTCTGCTTGATAAAAGCTACAAGCTTTTAAATTTTCATTCTTATCAAATCATTTTCTAGGCTTTTTATACCTTAATATTCCGTAAGGTTCTATTACATTATGCGAAATATTTTCCGCTTTTTATTAAGTTAATTTTAAAAGTTTTTGCTAAAAAAATCTAAGTCCAATTCCGAACTAACTTTTCCGAACTAAAATCGCTTCCTAACCATTCGAACCTATACTCCGAACTGAACACAAGCATTTCTGAATTATTATTTTACCAAGAAATTAATTTCTTAGTTAAAAAACAAAGTTAACTTTTATTGAGTTCAAAGCATTTATTTCACTTTACTAACAAAGGCTCAATTTTGTCACTTAAAAAGACAGAGAAAAATAAAATGAAAAGAAGTAAACGAAAAGAAAGTTAGTTAAAACTAACTACAAGAGATAAAAAAAGAAATAGTTGAAAAGTCCATGATCGAAAAAAATCTTTCTCTAAAACCAGAGGAAGAAAAAAAAATATTCAACTATTTAAAAAAAGATATAAAAAAAAATAACTAGGCGACCAAGTAAAAAGCAAATTTTAAAAAAAAATAGGAAAAATCCAACGCAACCTATATTTTTTTGGTTTTTGATTATTAATAGACTTTTTAACATAAGTAACAACACATTATTTTATAATTTTACTTACTTTATTTGAATGCTTTGGGAAGACTTTTACAACCACCGCATGGAGCATGTGATCCTTGGACAGCTCGGGTTGCTGTGTTTCCTACTCCTCCTATTTCTGCTCCTAAAATAAAAACATCTCCTGCTTCTTCTAAACCCTCCTCATCTGCCAAACTTCCAACTACTTTCATTCCTATTCCCGTGCCAAGGGTGGAAAACGTAGCTGCTGCTCCTAAAGGAGGACAAATGACACTGGTTATCACGAGACCAACGCCAATTCCAACACTAGTAGCTGTTTTTGCTTTTTGATCATCAGACTTGGAGGATTGATTACCCATTTTTTTGAATCGTAATAAGGAAAAAAAGAAATAAAGCGGTTTAAACTAAATAAGAAAGAAAAGAAAAATCGATTGATAAGCCTTTTTGTAAATTTGTGGTGATAGTTGAGTACTGCTAAGATACTTATGCGATTTGAATTGAATTTAAAGTATTTTTTTGCACTTTTTCTTCTAACTGTTCAACGTTAATCAAGTTTCTAAGCAACCGGTAATTATCCAGTTAACGAATCTTTTAACCGGATATTATCCGGTTAAATAATTTTTTCCCATGTTGATGTCACTTGCATCCTATACTTGGCCATATAAGGAAAGAATAAAAAATCGATTAATGAAGCTAATGTAAATATCGTTACTAGTCAAAATAAAAAAATAATAACGCCTTTTGACAAGATTGAAACCGGTTTTAGGCCTAATCTAAAACCATTAAACCGGTTGAAGTATATTTCCGATTTTGCAGATTCGTATTGCGGGTAAAATCTGCAAGATTACCAGAAATATTTCAATTAAATAAAAAAAAAAGCATTCTACATTAAAAATAAAAAAAAAAAATAATTTAAATACAAAACAATAATTTATTTTAATACAATATCAATAATCAATTTTTTTTAATCAGTTAAAATTTAAATTTTTATAATAATACCGCGATATTTTCACTTTCGCCGTTTTAAAATTATAATTTTCAAATTTGTAACTTTGTTTATTTTTTAATTCCTAGCTTTTCTTATTATTTATTACTTAATTATTCGTAATTGCGCAGTTTTAATAAATTATAATTTTAGATTGGCTAGCTTTTTATCAAATACTATAGGCTATTGGCTCTTTAACATACAGTTATTTCTTAATGCCATATGAATATTAGATGACTATACTATTTGATACAAATGTTGCAAAATGCATATGCAATTATTAATCAAACAGAAGAGTCATTAAAATTAAAAATAGAAATTTTAAGATAATATTCATTATTATTATATTAGTAATATTAATAATATTAATAACTTTTAATATTTATATTTTAGGATTGAAACATGATGAATGTATTTATAAAAGAATTCAAATATATCAATAGACATGAGTTCCTATGTCAAGTAAAGTTAAAAGTGATATGGAAAAAAAGTTTAAGCAAATCGAAAAATAGGTAAAATAAATTATAATTTAATTGCATATTTATTATTTATTATGTATTAAACTTAAATTAAATAAATTATTAGTCGAAAAGTTACCCAAAAGATCAAAAAAATTCCTTAATTAAAAAAGTCCTGTGCTTATAAAAAAATAAGATAATAATTATTATGATGAAAAAGATGATAATCTAATAGAAATTAATTTAATTGAAATTGAAAAATGAAAGATTACATTAACAAAAAGAAAATTAAAGCTTAAATAAAATGAAATTAATTTAAGATAATTTTACTTAGTAATATAGTAAAATTGAAGATTTTCAGATTGCATAAAAGTTTATGAATTTTTAATAAATATATTCTAAATTTTTTTATTTAATAACCAATCAATTATAATTTTAAAAATATAATTCAAAATATTTTATTTATAAAATACTTATTTGTAAAGTAATAGACAACACAATTTTATATATAAAAATGCAAAAACATAAAAAATTATTGCTTATACTTCAATATGAGAAAATTTTTCATATTTGAAAATTTTTCTTTTTCATTTTAATATCTAAAAACTATAATTGATCAGCTATCAAATAAAAAAAAATCAGATGACTTTTATTAAAAATTTGCAATCTGAAAATCTTCAATTTTACTATATATTACTAAGTAAAATTTATAAATCTGGTAATTTATTATAGGGTAATATATAATTAAAAAAAATGAAAATGAAAATGAAAAAAAATAATAAATATAAGTGAAGAAACAAATTATTTGCTTAAATTAGCATTAATTTGCTTATATTTTTTATTTTTTTAATAAATTATTCATTTTCTAGATAGCAATATTTGTTGTTTTAATAAAATATCTTTAATAAAATAATTTGCATTTAGATAAATATAATTAATTATGAATAATTTTAATTTTAAGTATTATTGAATAATAAATATAAGATATTTATAAATAAATAAAATTTATTATAATATATGATCATTAAATTAATTCTTATAAATATTTAAGTTACAATTCATTTATATTTATACCATTGTTAGACCTGAAATTATCTTGAAACTAAGCTAACAAAACTAATAAATAACTTAAAATCACAATATCTTAAAGATCTTTCTTAAGAGAAATTAATGATTAATAAATAAATCATGATTCACTTGTGTAATAAGTTATTATAATCAATCTTATGATGAAAATAATTAAAAGTGTAAATTAGTAACTTTTTAATTTAAAAAGTTTATAAGTCTAGTCCTAAAACATATCTCAATCTCTGAGTAAAATACTGTCAACTCAAAGTTAACTTATAAGTTTATTTAAATAAAATTGTTAACTAGTATTATATAATATTTTTTGATAATTATAAATGAGATATATTATAAAAACTAAATAATATAATATAAGTAATAAAAAATAGAATATATAATATTTATAATACAAGTAAACTATTTGATATATATATTATAAAGTAAATCAACAATATATCTATTACATATTTAACATGTATTATTTTTATGATATTTGTTGCAGTATAAGATTATCTGAAATATAATAAGATTTATAACTAACATTGTATAACTAGAATTGCAAATACATTTTTAAATAATAGGATAATATCATGTATATAATATTAATAATATATATTAAACATGAAACTGAAATTAAAATGCAAAAGTCAAAATATTTTGACTTTAAAATTATGGTCAAAATTAAAAGTCAAAGTCAAAATTAATTGTGATGGTCAAAATACATTACGAGGGTTAAAATCAATTGTAACAGTCAAAATGTAGATCATATTTTAATATAGATATTTTTCCATATTTGAAAATTGACATTACACAATAAATATTTATGTAATAATAAAAATTACCAAAAAATAATTTTTTGTGAAATGGGTATCGCTAACAAAGAAAATTATCTGCATAGTCATATATCATATAATATAAACAATGACAAATAAGAAGCTATGATCCTTTGTAAGAGTGATTAACTTTCTTCATATCTTGCTATACAGTTTAGATTAATTCTGATCAAATCATTATTATAAATATTGTAGATTGCATATTTATTACAAATTTTTATAATAATTAAAATAGTAATTTCATTAAGAATCCACATATTGAAAAACTTACTGATATGCTTTTATTAAATATGTTTGAAGAGGATATGTTGTAATAAGGTTGTTGTGCAAAACTTAGAGGTTTTAACAGGTATCAAAATCGAAACCCATCGAAATATTTTGCCAAATTTTTTATTAAAGACAAAATTGTGAAAGTTTCAACGGTTGGAAAAACCCATTGATATTATTAAAATAAAAATTTTTTTAATTTTAAAAATTAATTTTATTTTTAGTTAGGTTTAATTAGAAATTGTTCCATAATACTTCTATCAGTATTAACAGATCAGCTTATTAGAAGTGATCATTTCATCAAAAGGAGTATTAGCAATTTCTTCTCTTCGTCATATATAATATTTGTCAATTGATTGACTTGTTCCATAAAAAAAAGATGAAAACTAGGTCGATCTAACTCTAATTTTGTAATATTTTATAAATAAATCCTTAATTTACAATAATATGCTATAAATAATAAAGGACTGGTCTGAACTGTTCCTCAGAATATGAACTGAGAACCACAAGAACTGGTCTCATTAACTGATCTAAGACTGATTTCTATATATTCTATTTGTTATGTGAAAAGGTCTAGTTTTATATAATAATTTTATTCAGTATTTTATATGGAATTTATCAATTTTTATTTAATAAATTCATTCAATAATTTTCAGTATTCTATATGGAATTTATCAGTTTTATTGATTAAGTGTATAAACTTTATTTGCTAAATAATTTCCATGAAGTTCCTATATTAATTCTGTCAATATGAGACCTTTATGGAAAAAAATGGAATTTTTTATTTATTAATATAAACGGAATAAATACGGAATCGAATCACAGAAAAAATTTTTTATAGGGTTGTTACTATTACGATTAAATGTAATTCGCGGCCAAATTCTTTATAACTTCGCTTGAAAAATGTTCATGATTATTATAGTTAGTCCCTTTGACGATTATTTGCCAGGCTGTCACCAGTGTCAGGATGTTAAGATGCCAGATTGTCACAGCGCCAGTTTGTCAAGGTGCCAGTTTGTCAAGATGACAGTATGACGAATGGTCAAAATGCCAGGCTGGCTTAATTAAAATTCTTTTATATATATTGAGCTGGAAATCCTAAAACAGCTCAATATCCCATGCTCGCCTTTAACATATTTCTTTGAAAATCATTCCCTTCGCATCCTCCTTTTACACCTTCACAATAATTTCAATTTTTGCCCTTTTAATTTTATAATTTCGCATTTGTAATAGCGTTTATTATTTTATTTTAATTTCTGATTTTATTAGTATATTCTTATTCAATCTTTATGTAACAGTTTCGTAATTGCATAGTTTTAATTAATTAGAATTAGTATTTGGCATTTATAGAGATTAAAATATTGATATAACGAAAGTGTAGAGCGCCGACGTTAAGGTAACACTGATTAATTTGATATTATTAAATAAATACTTGTCACAATTACTTATTTTTATTCAATAATTATTCATTAAAAACCTTCTTCTTACATTACTAATTGTTTATAAATACATAAACGAAAGAACTAAATACAACACTACTAACCCATTATTTTGAAGTAGCGACGAATAGCAAGTGTTGAAAAGTTCAAGATTTTCTCTTCTTGTAGCCAGTTTCATACTTCAACAGCTGATGAAAACATCTGAGTAGTAAAAAGGTTAACGATCCATCTTTGTGTTGGTTCATTTACAGTAGGTAACCGGTTAAAACGGTCAACATGTTGACCGGTTAAAATAGATGAAATTAATTTCGGCCGAAATTTCAATTTCCGGCCGGAATTAAGATTTTATGGTTGCAAAAATATAGTTTAATTCCGGCTAAATTTATAGTACTGGCCTAAGTTAATTTTAATCGGTTAAAGGTTTAGGCCGGTTCCAACCTCTACCTGAGACGTAATCCATCCAAAAAAAAAAAAAGGAAGATAAAATTTATCGAACACTGCGGTCGAACCCGAAAAAATTCTACTGAAAGATAAAAAAAAAAGGAAAGTAGCGTTACCTAATGAACCGTGTTAGGTAAGCATTATTCAAGAGGGTTATTCTTCTGAATTTTATAATTTACAATTATTCTAAATACAAGTAGTAAATAAATTCTATTAACTCGGGTGGTCCGATGACGCGGAACTAACGATTTCTTAAAAATAGATTTTTTTATAGAAAATATAAGGAATGGTTAAACAATAATGATTAAATAAATAAATACGAATATTCTTAATATTATAAATTTTCATGTTGATTTATTAATTATGAAAATTACTAAATAATATATGTCATTAAAAAATCTGATTAATAATTATTTATTTACATCAGTCTATTCAAGTAACGTGTAGCTGTAAAGCTTGAGAAGTGCCGCAACTGTTGCGAATATATGTTCTTTTTTTTTAATTGTTCAATCGTTTCTCTCGAAAGTTGAAATTTATTCTTTTCCTAGACATTAAAATTAAATATTCGCAAAATTTTCCGTTATTTTTAAAGTGCTGTGCCTCTCATACTTTTCACACATACTGCGGTAAGATGTATTACTCTATTTGTAAATACTTCAGCCCATAGAAAATTCACTCATTTACAAGATACTTCGGTCATTCATAATTAATAGAAGACATACGGTTAATTTTATTTACATGAGAAAATAAAAAAAATGAATAAAGAATAAAAATGTTTTTTTTTTTATTAAAAATTTTAAAAATTGAGATAATAACGATATTGACAAAATACAGATAATGAATTTCCTATTGAGAATATATATATTTCCTGAAACAACTTGTAAAATATTCGCTCACATTTAATGTACAGCCGTCCCTCTCTATAGTCACCCCTGTACAATCACGTCATATAAATCCCTCATTATAAGCACACATTTCGTATGAACCAATACCTATTAATGCTATATAAAAAAAACCCTTTATAATCACAGTGTTTTTATAGTCACACCCTTCCAGAACCAACACTTAGTAACAACATTAAAAATCTCCCTGTATAGTAACTTTTTATTATAATCACACTTTTTATTTTTAGTCCCGAGGGTGTGACTATAAAGGGGGACGACTGTACTCCCATATTTATCATTTAATCCCAGGAAATGAAAGTTTGCACAATAATCTCTTTTCAGTTTTCCAAATGGATAAATAAACCCGCCGAAAAATGGATGAAACAACTATCGAAGGACTTTCTAAGGCCGTTCAGGTAATCAAGTAATCTATATAATTTAGAGAAAAACAACAAAACATTTTAATAAAACTATTTCGTATAGGAGGTTACCGTACGGACCTGCGGGCAAGAAAATCATGATCAAAATTATTACAGCATGGGACGCAATTTGTCCCCTGTACTCCTTCTATATCAAACTACCTATCAGGAAGGCGAATCTCGAGAATCAGATGGCGTTTCTCACACGAGAGTTGAAGATTCTGCGCAAATGGATCAGAAAGAAAGAAACGAGAAAAAAGTACCGTCCGAGCACAATGAATGTAACATAGTCGACACAGAACAAGATCATGTTCGGAGCGTCAATAAAATTAACTTCGCCAAAATAGACGACCAAAAAGAAACGTAAAGTTGCGAAACCGCTATAAATAAGAGATCTGCACTATTTTCAAAGCAACAGAAAGTTCGAGAGACGAGGTTAGAAGAATTGAAGATGCTTCGATCGATGAGTCCCACGAGTTCTACTCTAACAGAGGAAGAATCAGAGGAATGCGAAGTTCCATGGGAAATTGCTCCGAATATCTCCCGTGGGAGGCGTTGCAAGAAGAACCAAGGTGACGTGTAAACTTATACAACAACATTATCAATGTGATCAGGACGGAAATGCTAAAGCCGTGCATATATAAAATACACCCATGATAGTTGAAATGTTTACAAGTGAATTAAACCTTCAGCATGTTGCAGTTTCTGTATACCATAGGCCCTGTAAAGTATCAAATCTTAACGATTGTATGAATGTAAAGTCAGCTCCTTATGAATATGTTAAAGATGTTCTAGACTTTGGCTTTGATCATAACATATTCATTGGGGAACGTGATTTAGGAATAATTTTTTTTGATCATTATAATTTGATACGAAGTATGATGCATCGTTGCCACTTAGAAATCCTTTAGAAGAGACGGCAACAAACACTGGAATGATGACGATGTGGCATGGTCTGTTGATTTTTCTAATATTATCATTTTAAGAAAGTAGCTATTTTTCATTGAAAAGCATAATTTTGGAGGCGACGAACGTCTGACTGCGCATTTAAAAATTAAACAAAATTTTATTTACTGAATTATTAACAATGAATTCATACAATTTAAACATTTACTTTTAAAATTATATTATATTAGAATTTTCGATTCTCGTTAAAATAAAGTTATCAATCTGAAAATATCAATGACTTTTCAATTTTTAAATGATTTAGGTCGTAATTGTGAGTTATCGGGCAATAATAAATTCTATATATTATTTGGTTTCATTTTAATTGTTAGAAAGAAAGAAGTTAAATGAATATTAACGAACTGATAATAACTCAATCTCAGATATAACATAAAGCTTGCTATTAAAGTCACGTTACGTGTCACATGACTTAACATTAAAAGTTTGTTCGCGTGCCGAAGGGAACGGTATATCATTTTGAACTTGAGGAAGATCTCAATGATGTTTTAATAAAGTAGAAAATACATATAATTCTGATATTATTTGTAAATGTTATTCACGTAATAAATCGTAATTATTCGGCTTGTAAAATCTAAAAATCTCCATTTCTTCGATAGTTAAATTAATTGAATCTAAAATTTGACTCTAATAATAAAATTTTACAAAGTCAGTTATCCAAATCACTATTACCAGAATTTAATAGTATATTTCTATAATTCGATACATATATTGCATTACGTTCATTTACAACTCGACTAATCATAAAATTTCAAATAGTTTCCATCACCTAATGAAAATAAAGCTTTCACTATTATTACTCCATACATCGTCATCATCATAACCTAACCTTTATTATAAATGTAACACAAACCGAGAGGATTATATCGACCAATTATTGTGTCATTTTAATAATCAAAACGCATTACACATATTACGTATACTATTGGTATCATAGCCATCTCTAATTCCAAGATAAATAAATTTAAAAGTAAATCTTATTATCTTTGGAATTCTCGTATTAACATCTTTACCATGAATCCAGTTAGCAAGGATAGCCGCATGTTTTTGGTTTAATGATCATTGAATCAATAGGAACATTTTTATTACCAAGAAACAATTTATTTTAATTGGCTCGGTGTTGACATATGAAATGACAAAAAATCTTCAAAGAGTGCTTGAGGAAACACTTTCTTATACGGATAAATCTTACTATGAAAATCTTTTGAAGAAAATCTCGAAAAAACGGAAAGCAAGAAGACCTTTTTATTCCAACCACTAAATTAGCGGTATTTTTTCTTTTATTTCCGAAGTTTGAACAATTTTCCATTTAATTAAATAAAAATAGAATACTTTCTTCTAAAGTTGGAAAATTTGGCCAATTAAAAAAATCATCACAAGTCGTTTCTAAACAATAATTAAGAAGTTTTTGCATGTCAGCTTAAATATCGTGTGAAGAACTTTTTCGAGATTTTGTTGCATCCATTTGTCTTGATTTTCAACACATTTAACCAATTCTTCAATTAGCAATTCATCAGATACTACAAGAAAGTTCAAGGATATCCGAACCATCTATTTGACGCGAATCAAGAATGCCGGTATATATAAACCTCATCAAAAGAAAAAATAAATGTTCTAACTTTAAATTTGTGTATTCAGATCAAATTAGCAATATAATTAACATACGAGTAAATTATTACCTTGTTTTGTAAAGTTAATATCCTTTGTAACCCAATCTTTAGAATGTGCTATTTTAAAATAAGGAGAACGCTCTCTCAAGATATTAGAATGCGCACAAAATTCTTTCGAATTGGGATTTTCTCCAACTTTGATAATAGTATTATAATCATCTGCATCTTTAAGCTAGAAAAGTTTTTAGATAAACCAGAAAAAAATACGGCAGCCATTTTATAAAATATTTTCTTTTCTTTTTATAAAATGCGCTTTTGTAACGATAATAAATTATAATATTATCTCGTCACGTCATTTTATATCTTTCCACCACTCTGTCACACCATTTTTTTAAACTTAATAATTAATTTGTTGATCGTAACTTGATCGGCTGTAAGTATCTCCAAGGCAATAACGAAAAGAAATAATAAAAGTCAGTATTTGCCAATTAAAATAACGCTTACTTTTACGAATTCTCATGTCACCAAACCATATGATTGGAAAAGAATCAAAAGATATAGATTAGTAATTATTAATAAAATGATAATAAACAATAATATAATATTTTCATGTAGAATGTAAAAATGTATTGTGGAGTCTCTTGTTATAGGTTACATTATAATGAGAAGTATGTATGAATGTGGACACATACGTGCTGGAGTTTTTGGAAAGACAAAATCGTATGTTCTCCTGAAATTGTTAAAATACGAGGTACGTCTTAGTTTATTAATTTATAATTAAACATTATTATTATGATGATTTTTATGATTAATTGTTATTTTATTTATTGTTGAATATTTATCTTAAAATAGTAATTAAGTATACAGAGAATACTATATTTGATGAGGTTAATTGGAAAAAAGTAAAGGATGATTACGTTCATATATTTACCATAGAAGCTTATTGCGCATACGGTAATGAATGAAGGTTTGATTGAGGGGAAAATATTGTCAATTAAAAAGCACCTCAAATCAATAGATACAAAGGGATGTCCGCAATGTCAAGCACAAAAATCTGTGTTACAAGAAATCGGCATTTATGATGGCGAAATTGTCAAAAATATCAATATTTATTATCTTAATTACCTATATTTGCTAAAATAATTATAATAGTTTTGGTTTTTATATTTGTTTTAGTTTATATAATTCCTAGATTTATTACTATTGTATATTGTTATTTATTTGTTATGTTGATTATTTCTATTATATTTGATACTTTCGTTACGTTACATTTATTTCAAATAGAAAAAGTTAGTATTTAAAAATTTCCATATAGCTTGACTATAATAGCAAACTACACAAGAATCCTTTTTACGACAAAATTATCGCCTCAAAGAGAAGCTTTTGAGGCTGCCTTCTCAACTTTGTAAGAATGTATAAGCTTTTTCGTTAATTTTTAATTTTTATTATTTAGATTTTCTTATTAATTTATTTATTAATTATTTTATAGACATTAAATCAATTTAGGACAGTAGGCTTCTCATTCCGAATATTACAATCTACATTTTCTCGAGAAACAAAGTAGATCATATTTATCTATGCCACCATCGATCGCTTATAATTAAATATAAGAAGCGAAAAATTACCTAAAAAGAAAAAAATAATTAAATTAAAAAATATAACCTATGCATCCAACTCGTCTAAAATAAGAGAAAAAAATATGAAT
>CAJVPQ010000488.1:0-27033 GCA_910591825.1 Funneliformis caledonium
TTAAACTTGATACGTTGACAAAAAAATCTTTGTACTAAAAATTGCATTTGTCCGTAATTATTTGATTTTAAACTTTCTAAAGCTTTAAATCCTACTTTTCTACCAAGCCATGATAAAAATTCTTTATCAACGAATGTGCTGCCACAAAGATCACCGATGCGTTCAGTAATTTCACTCAATTTATTTTCTGGAAGAAGTTTTCGTGATGTCAAATCTACTGTACCACCACCGCAATCAGCTACTAAGAAAGTATCTATTCAAGGAAAAAAAAATTTAAACGTAAAGTGAATAACTAATTTTTTATTATTAATTGTAAGTTCAGTAAGTAAATAAGAAGAATACAATACATACCTCCTGGTTTCAATTTATGTTCCTTTACGACGCTAAGACAGTGAAGTGCTGCAGCTTCGGCTGACGGAAATAGACATAAGGTTACGATTAAAAGAATGATATAATAATCAATAACAAGACAAAACCTAATAGACATACGTTCAGTAGTAAATTCGATATTCTTTGAATTAAAGTAGGTCAATAATCCTGCGTTATATGCACATTGCCTCATGATTCTTGTTGTATTTGGAGGCTAAGACAACGAAAACAAGAGCATATATATGATTTGATAATTGAAAAAAAAATTGATATTTTGTCACGTACCCACTCGGCTGGAATTGTAAACACAAAATCAACTTGATGAGGAAATCTTAATGTAGGCCATCGTTTCTCAAGAGTTTCTTTGATTAATTTCCTCAATTGAGTTAAATAATCTTCAATGGCTTTAGTATGACTCAATTGAGGGGGTAACCAAGGTTTTTCATGCTCTTGTAAATCCGATAAATGTAACTTAAATAATTCCACGGGACGTGGACGTTGTTCTTCTGAATCATCAAATTCTTCATCAGGTTCCTCTTCTAATGCCGAATCTCCCCAATTTGTCACATTATTATATCCTTCATCGTATTGCAGTGCAGTAGGTGTTTTAAAAATACCTTCTCGTTCTGGCCTAATAATTGGAATAAAGTGTCTTTATTTTTTCTTTTTTTAAAAATATGATTGACAATAATAAAATAGTTACCAAGAACTGTTTACAACAACGCTTTCAGGAGTTTCTTTATGGACATACGCAAAACCAGAATAGGTGGTTCCAAAGTCTATTGCAACAAGTATTCTAATATCTTGTAAAGCCATAATTTCTCAATATATTAAAGGTAAAACAAATAAATTTGATTATACTTTAGAATTTATAAATTCGAAGTTAAATTCTAAAATAGATTATAATCTTACCTTCTAAAGAATTATACTATACATTAATGGTGATCATTACTTAAAGAACGCCATATGACCGTTTCAAAGTATATTATTTTCATTCAAGATGAGATGAAAAACAAGGGACCATACATTTCTTAAATAGGAGAAGAACGCTCGACTATCTGCATGTTTAACATAAAAATAATACATGATCAAAATAAAATCAAGTCTTCACATGATATCACAATTGAATTTCTTTCAAATTGAAATTTTTTTTTCAAAAAAAAAAAAAATAAAAAAAAAAAAAAAAAAAAAAACGCTCGAACATTTTTTCATTATTATTTAAAAACATGGAGAAAAGAACATCCGCTACGAATAATAATATCATTCTAAGGCAAAGAGAACCGAAAGAAGAACAACGTTTAATGTGCAATAATGACACTCAAATATATGCTTTAGAGACTATCCATTCTCTTGATTGGAAATTATTTAGGTGGTTGGCTTCCTTGCAAAAAGTTGAAAATTTTATTTATTTATTTATCGTAATTTGGAATTCTACTTCATTACGAGATAATCCACAAATTTCACAAGAATTCATAAATGATACCAAAAATTTGATTGAGTCCGTAAAAGAATTGGCTACTTTCAAAGCACTCCATACTACGCAAAGTAATGAATATATTAGCAATTTAATAGAATATAAAAATTCTCGCTGTGCCGAAAATCATGCATTGAGTAAAAAGTTAGCCAATAATGCTTGGGCAGAATTAGAAGATAATAGATTAAACAATTCATATGCTTTTGAGGAACAACTACTACGTTTAACGTACGATCAAAAAATGTATTTACGACAAATGATCTATCATAGAATGAGTTCTTTTCGATTAACTGCGACAAAATTACAATATGCATGGAAAAAAATAGGAAACTTACAAGAACAGATAAAGGCCTTGAAGGAAGAAAATTCACAACAACAAGCGGCTCTTGGAAAAATAATAAATGTATCTTGGGATGATGATGATTGCAACAGTTCAGCGAAATTAATTTCTGATATTGAAGAATTACAGGATATGTTAACAGATTTTACAATGGTTCAGGGAAGTGATTTTAAAGTTAATAAAGATTCTGCAACAAACCTTTTAAAGAATTATAACTGTCATACGAAATATCCAAGTACGGATGCAGAGCTTGTTTTAGGAGCGTTACTTCAACGTTGCACGATCGCAACAGTCTTGGATGAGGCACAAAAGCACATACTAAATGCACGTTCAGAAAACTTTGATCCACTTGAAAGTGATATTGTCAATACTACCGAAAGTTTAATTAGTTATACCGAATTATTTAGAGAGAAACGTAAAGGAAATGATGATATCACTAAAATTACACCAATTAAAATACGTCAACACGTTTATTCTGCACTTGGTTGTCGCGGCTTTTCCGATGATGAAAATCCTTTAATTAAGAGAACGGCAAATAAATTGTTGGATGAAATGAATCAATTTAGACAAGTAACGGATAAAGAAACTAGCGATGAATTAATTGATCTAGCTCTTAATATAACTCGTGAAATTATTAATATATTTTGTTTTCGTTTAAAAACACAAGCTTCTGAATTGCAGCATAAATTTTTCCAAGCTGGTCAAGCGATAGACACCCGCTATATGCAAGGAAGCTTTGGACGTGAAGAAGCTAAAAAATTGGAGGTAGAAATTTGTGGATTTCCTTGCATCGGTGTGTTTGATAATGATCGGAAAGTATTTACAAAGGCTCAAGTCATTGCAAGACAAAAAAGAAGCAATAGTCGTGATTCTATTGTCAATACCATGAAAAGCATGGTTATTGGAAATAAATGAATTTGAATGTGTTCTTTTTTATTTGTATTTTTATTTTTATTTTTTGTGATTTATAAATATATATCATATTTTTTAAAAATTTTATTTATTTACTACTTGTAATTTTCATAAATATCATGATAAATAAATTATCAACAATTTCAAATCTTAAAAATACCGAACTTTTCTCATTAAACTTCGACTTCCGATACACAATTATATTATGATAAAAAAATTTTTTTTTTTGTAGCTTTTTTTTATCTCGTGATTACCGAATACCTCCGAAAATAACAACATTTGTCGATCTACGCGAAGAAACGAATATAGTAGAAGGAAGATAAGAGTCGTCATATGCATAAAATAATGGAAAATATTAAATCAGAAATTAGTTACTGGCAAGTTCGAACTCGAACATAAATATTAATGAGCAAACAAGAATTGCATTTTTTTCTGAAGTTAAAAAAGTATATATATAATTGGAGTATTCAATTTGTATATTACTGATTTATTTATAGACAAATCAAAATAATATGTCATTCAGCGATTTTAGTATATAATTCTTTCAAAGGTCACTAAAAGAATCTGTTAAACGACAATTTCAAGATTGTGTGTTTGCTTTTGCAGTAATATAACCAGCAACTATCAGCTAATAATTATGTCAGTAAACATTACATTTAATGATAACCTTTAAAAAAAGATTCGCAATTTCTGAAGTGATGCCGGAGATATTTCTGCAGGGAATTTTCGCTGATGATTTATTTAGTGATTTGTGGTTTTTTATTTTCGATTTCTTCGAAACGCACCCTATTTTCCCTTGATTAACTCTTTTGCTTAAATCGCTTCCAAAATTTAATTACTTTCTTTTTTGTTTTGCTTTTACCTTTTTTAATATATATGAATTGGTTGGTTTCTCCTACGATACCTTCGTTAATGCAGCGATCAATATATTTGATTTATTTTTTTTAATAAAATATGTCTTGTGATACCTTTAGTCCTTTTCGGATTAATTCTTTTCCATAATGATAAATTATAGGTAGGTAAGAATGTTATTACTAAGACTTAAATGACAGAGATAATTTTTTCCTCTTTTTGTAGTCCCGGGGTTTGATCGCTTCGGGGGGCTGTAACGACCTAATGCTTTGACAACCGTTGCGCATTTTTTTTAAGAAATTGCATTAATTAATATCACTACTAGAAAAAATCGATAATTACTGCATCATAGTAAATATGATTATCGTGCTTACCCATATGATGTAGACGATCTAGTTTTTTAATATTTTTAGTGATATCACGGAGTTTATAGAAAATTATCTACACTAATAAGTAAATTATTAATAATACTTGTTTTAATATTTATATTTATTTATATTATTTTATTAGTTTATAATTTTTACTAAGAGGGATAATTAATAAATATCCCAAAAAAAAAATTTTCTAACGAGTATTTAGATAAGTTATACTCTTTCACTTTCGCGATATCAATTTCAACTATACGGATACAGAATTAATTAAATTTTTATCAGCTGTAATTTTTGAAATTAGTTTATTTAATTCTTGCGGTTAATTTTGATTACCATTTAGTAGTTGACAAAAGGAATTTTTTTTATTGTTGCAGTATTAACGGTTGTACTTTCATCTTTATTTTTCAAAAAAAAAATTAAGGATAATAAATAAAAAAAAAATATCGAAGATGCATTAACATTAAAAGGTTGATTTATCTTGAAATAAAGTTAGTTAGCATATTAATTGTTGCTTTTTTATTAAATAAAGCAAGTCGTCTTCTATGAATATATTAATAAGTTCGCTAATAGGTTTTTCAAATGTATAATTCGCCTAACATAAAAATAGTTAAATTACATCACAAAAAAGTAAAATTTATCTTTTTTTCGTGGTTCTCAAAAGTGGTTCTTCCATTTTTTTTAAAAAATTTATTTATAAATGACGTGAAAGAGAATGTTAAAGAACTTCTCTTCATAATTTTAAGTCAACATCATAAAATTACACGATAATTTATCAACGCAAGCACAATAACTTATAATTATTAAGATCGATTAGATTTTTTTAATCGATTTCTTGACAGCAAAATTCATAAAACTTGGGACACATGATAATAATAGGTATACTCAGTATAAGATAAAACTACATCATTGTGTTCGGCCTAATGCTCCAAATCTAACAATATATATTTTTTTGCCTTATTCTGAGCTTTATCGAGATGTCTCTGTGCTAATTTTCAAAAACTATGTAGAAAAGCCAGAAAATTAGGAGTGTACTGTTACATCTAAAGGAGTATTATTGATTTCTTTTTTTCATTGAATAATATGTTATTAAATCTTGTGTAAATTATATCTTTTTAATAGTCGCATGGTTTTTCTGTTTTCAAAAATTATGGAACAGCCGATGAAATCCGAGATTCTTCCGAGATCATTAAAAATTATGTGACCCGGATGATCAGGTGTTCTGATTTAATCAATATCAATATAAATTGACGTGCCAGACTTTTTTTCTTTATTACGATACGACTTTAGTTTGTAATAAGCAACTACCCTGATATCAACCAAAAGAAAGCTAATACTATTCACCTGTATGTACTTGAAATTCTGTAGAAAAAGATGTAAAAAAAAAGAATTAGGATTAATGCACACAAAAAAAAAATTTTTTAAATAAAATAAACTTTATATGACACTTTTTTTATTTTCGGCATTAATATTACCCTTGTGAAGTCGAGATGGGTTAAACAATAATCGGGTTGAGTTGAGTCCGAGTCAAATAATGATCGAAGAGGATTCAGGTTCTGTAATTATTAACGGGTTCGAGTTCAAGTACCTGACCCTCACAGAACACTACTCAGAACACAAAATTCTATACCGAACTTTACCTGAGTTGTCTGCAGAATGATCAGCCGTCTCGTGAATTTTAAAATTAGCGTTTACTTGTAATATAATCTAATAACTTTCCACTTCTATAAAATATTTCTCCCATGCTATAGCTTGCAATACGAATTCCGGTGAATGATAGCGCGATTAAAAAATTTACGATATATTATAATGATTCCTACTGTATAATAAATCATTTATTTGACGTACTGTTATATAACTTTTAATCAAACTCTTTTGTTTTATCTCTTGGATGTTCAATATAGTTATAGCCTAATATTAGCATACTTTTTTTAGCAAGTCTTTAGAGAATGCTGATATATGGGATCTTTGCTATTAAAATTGAGTTACGAACATAGGAAATCATATGATCCGTAACGTGATTTTAATAGCTTACCTCTCATATTGATGATTCCCTATTTCTTTTTTGTAGCTGTCGGCAAAATGATTGTCGTTAAAAAGGTCTTGATGAAATAATCGTCGATAAATTGATCGTCGGCGAAATAACCCCGTCGGTGACGTAAGTGTCGACGAAGTGGTTGTCGGGTAAGTGACCCAGACCCACTTATAATACCTACCGTCAAAAATACTCGGTATCTAATGAAATACCCACGGATATCATTCAATTTTTAAATTGGGAAAATTGTAAGATACCCGGGATATCTTATGCAGTGCTAAACGGTAGTAATAAACTCACAACCCAATTAAAAATTGCTTATGTTGGTTCAAAATTGTTTTCATATAAAGAAATTAACTAATCAAGATGATTTTTATAAAAAATAAATATAATATTCATAAAATATTCACAATACTATTCCTAATAAGTCCAAAATATGATATTCTTTGTGCGTTGGACCTAGATTTTAACATAAGCGGATGTGCGTTTTTAACATTCCTTTTCATATGCTTGGATACAAGAAATATAATTTTCCGAAGATTTATTAAGTAACGCCTGAGTAAGAAAATAAGCATCTTCAATTGCATTATTGGTTCCTAATCCAAGTACAGGGTGAGCATCTCCCAATAATGTTACTCGGCTACTTTTTTGAGGATTAATAGACGATGGGTCAATATCTCGCAATTTCTTCTTTTAACTGGATTATAGGTTATAAACGGATATTTTGCTTGATCATTTGGATCATTCTGAGGAACTAAGTCCATAATTCTAATAAAACATTATTCATTTTGCAATATGGCCTAAATTTTCGAATTTCATGTTTGATTACTGATGTAGGACAACCTTATTTCCATCTGATTCTTTGGTATCAATTTTGGAGGGATATGTGTAAGAAATATTTACTCTGTAATAAGGTTCATTGAAATCATGCTTGTTCTTGTAATTTGGATCTTGTTCAATTGGAATCAATTGAAAGACCAATCACCGTGCATTCCAAGGGATTTTTGAAATAGACCTCTCCATGAGTTTTCATTAACCTGTTAACAAGATTTTTTTTCACGGAATTTCTGAGGTAATTAATCGAAGATTTGTAATTCCGGTACCTTTTGCTTTTGAATTACAACAAAAAAGAAAAGACGTAAATTAAAAATATTTCAGAAAATAAAAAAATTTATTGTCAGGTTAAAAATTTAAATGCCCGGAGAATTAATTCTATTTGCTATCGCTTGACTCTCGTGAACCATTTTCAAAATTTTCGGTTTCTTCAAATCCAATGCATTTTTTACCAATTGAATTAGCACACATTTATCAATAAATACGTCTTTAAGCATAACACGGTAACCAATAATAGCACAATATTCATTAGAGATTTCTGACAGTTCATAAACTTCTTTAACTTATTTAGTAAGATGTCTGAACATAACATTTAGTAACTTCTTTCTTCTTCGTCAGACTTTTTGGATTTGTAGAATAAGGAAAGAAGTTGTTAGAGGTGTTGGGAGTGGTATCAAAAAAGAGAAATTAATTAACAATAAAATAATAAACTGAGCTTTGATCTGAGACCCGTTGTGATAAGTCCAGTAATCATCATGCATGCCTCGTTAATTCCATCGTCACCTACATTATCTGGGAAAGGGGAAGAACACGATTATAATTTCTTGTATAAAAAGAAACTGGGAATAGGAGGTCACCCTTCAAACACAGCTATACCACCACATCACTAACAAGACCCCCTCGTAATTTTAAATGAAAATAATTTCATTTGTGGGACACGATGTAGTCCTATCGTGCTTTGACAGCGTGTATGGTATCCTTTCTCTTAACAATATTCAGACCACCCCGCTGCTAAAATGACAAGACGATGATAACTAAATAAGAATACTTACATGATAATACCGGTATGTTTCCTTGGATTTCTCAAGTGTCATGCCCTAACAACTGTTACCCGTTACCACCACGGTTTATAGGATATGTTGGAATCTGGGAGTTTTTGGAATGTAAACATAACCTCGTAAGAACGCGGGATTAACCTTTTTACGCCGAAACTTCGCAAAAGCATCACTTGCGGAAGTTCTCTTAGAACATGGTTTGATATCTGGGATGTAAGCAACAGATAGTGCAACATTCAATAAAGCTTAGTCTTTTTTTTTGTAGTTTAAGCATTTTTGACCGTGACCAACCGACTATAATATTATTTTTTAGTAAAAAGAATAAAAATAAAAGGTTGTGGAAAAGTTTCAGTAAAAAAAAGGAGAGAAGTCGTTAATTTTAATGCGGTTGACATCAAAAAATTTCCCAGATGATCGGCGAATTGTAATTCAAAATTTGGAAGTGATTGAACCCCTGGTTCTCGTCGATATTATAATCATAACAAGTTCTAACGAATTTCGAATCTTTACATTAAATTCTTATCTTAATTTTTATTAAAGAATGATAAAGAACAAAGTCCTCCTGGTCCTGCTTCAAGCTTTTCAAAAAAAAATTGCTAAGCATAATTTGAAGATATTTTTTAAAAAATATTTTAGTTTGTCTATATTCAAATAAGAAATTTATTGCATGATCTTCATGACCAATAAAAATATTCGCACAATCAGATAAATATATATTACGCTACCAATAATTAATGTCAGTTGATTGCTCTCTTCAAACCCTTATTTATAAAGGAGTTAGAGTTAACGAATACTGACTACTTTTTTAAAAAAAATTTACAATTATACCCTCTCTTCCAACACTTTGTATATTTTAGTACAAACAACAAAAAAAAGTGAAACGAACTTTATTAAGATATCATAACTTGTTTACACTTTGTACATGTTTCATCGACCTTACAACGCTTTTCTAACGACGACGATGATAACCAAAGAAAGTTTTCTGCATTAGCATCGAACTTCAATCATAAGGTAAGTTTCTTACCCATGCTTACACTTAATGCGTGAATTATTCTAGACATCCTTTAATTGATACCCATGTGTAATCTCATAAAACTTGTTTAGAACACACGCGTCACTGAATTACTTAGAGTTTCGGAACATCTCTAATCAATAAAAAAACTTTCTCTTATTTTAGGTACACTTACCACACCATTGTAGTAATCGACTCTTTGACGGCGACGACCTGTACGGGATTGTTTTCTTTCCATTATTTTCTATAGATCCGAAAGGTCTGACGAGAAGAGAAAAGTAGTTTTTCATACCATCATCCAACGGTTGACGTCTAGGATGAATTCTTAAGAGGTAGGGTTAAGATTGCATTTTAGACGCAGTCATTCGTTGAAGTTGGTTTCTTGGTTATGAGGCAGTATGCGCGATCATTGGTGAAGTTACATATAGGGCTTCTTGGCTTAAAGTAGTTTAAACAATACTGTATTATGCGAGTTAAACATTGTACATCTTCCTACTATGATAAAATGTATGTAATTGCATTCACTGGTCGGGTCTTCTACTAATTGCCTATTATAGAATTTATTGTAGTTTGAATTCGGGTGGTCTTGTTTCTTTTCTCTCTTTACTTAGTAGAAATACTAATGTTGTTTATAATATATTATTTTTGTTATAAGTCTTTATTTTAAAGAGCTCAAATAACTGGTCCGGTCATAAATGGTCAAAAGTTGATGGACAAAGTGGTAGAATAATAAAAAACTTTGGCTAAACTAGTCTTAGATTAAAGCGGTCTTGTAAAGATGTATAATAAACTAATAGAACTTATTTGTAATATATATTATATTAATAAAAAAGTATAAATTATACGAAAATAAAATTTAATAAATATCATGCATTTATTATTTGAATTTTCTAAGTTAATTTTGTTGATAAAGAAAATAAAAAAACAAAATAAATAATTTTTAATTAAATAAAAATTCGAAACTTATAAAAATATATGTAAGATAAATAAATATCACTTGTTTATAGTAACAACGTCGGCGGCGTGGAAGAAAGTTTATTAAATGTTTAGGACAAACTAATTTAGATTTCTAATTAAATGGTGCGAAATTAAGAATGAATTGTATGAATTGAATTAGTAATTTAGTTGTGCCTAATGAATAATTTTGAAGACTTGTATATTAGATAAATTATAGAAGAAAAGAAGCGAAGTTAGTCATAATTTTTTATAGAGTTAATTAATTAAATTATGGTCGAAAATAGCCTAAATTTAATTCATTATTATAACACGTGAACTACCTACTATGTTACATTGTCGATCAATATATTAGTGATACACCAATCGCATCAAAAGTTTATGTTTCTTAGGTGTTATAAATAAGATCCCGTGAACAACGCTGTAAAATTTTTACATCTTTTTGTCTACTTCTATTGCTTATCAACAGAAACTGAAAACATTCCATACGAATAAATACATCAAGTTTTCCCTGTAAAAAGTAGTCACTTCAGCATTTTGTTTCAATTATTAATAGAGAAAAAGAAGACACATAACAACACTCGTTGTGTTGCTCAGAAACTCCTAAACAATAAAAAAGTAAGTATAGTGGGATGAAAAATTTCGACGGATGAAGCTTGCGTCTACCAACCTGGTTTTGGTAGGCCTTATGGAATTTTCCAGTTACAGTTTTTCGATAAAAGATCTGTTGACTCTGAAAAGAGAGGATCGACTAACATTACCGGTACTCAATATCAAACTTTGCCTTAACTAAAGTTTAGTACTGGATTTTCCTGCATCCAACATCTTAGTTTAATTTTTGTCTGATTATTCTTATCATGAAATGATTCTAAATGAATTTGCTTTTTTTATAGGATAACGATAGAATCGTTCAGGTCTTATGGAATAAAGTGAAGTCGTATCACCATTACCATTATCACCGTCACCTAGTGATGTATTTGGAAAGGATATTTGACCTTGGCTCAAATGTTATTATAAATTTCATTTTTGCTCTTTTTTTTTTTTTAATGTTATATTACTAATTCTTATTAATTTATAGATTTCCAAGACAATTTATTAAATAATTTTCTATTAGGAATAGCTTGTTATGCTATATATAGTATGGTTATTTTAACAGTGATCATTGATGTCAACAAGTAAGTGAAGAAATAATGTGTTTTATCTTTTTTTCGTGGAAGTGTTTCGTGGTGTAGTGTAGTAGCTTAAGTACATTTCGACCACAAAGGTCTACTGTTTCTTTACGAGGATTCGGTTATGAAATTGCTTTATTGCAAACCTAAATGATGATCTGCGAGCCTCTTGAAAACGAGGTTTCACTTTTAGTTATCACCTTTGTAACTGAAGTGGATCTTGAGTTTCTACACTAATTCGTCTCATTTCACACATATTTTTTTACCTTTACCTCTATGCATTTCTATGTATTTTTATGCACATATATTTTACTACTTTTGCATCTCCATTACCTACCTATCCAAACATATTTCTTACTCTTACATTTTTCATTTCAAAATAGAGTACGACGATGGCGATATTTTAAGACAAGATTTTACTAGACTTCCATTCCGAAGAAAAAAGTTCATCCTAATTAACGACATGTTTTAAAAATCATTACAAGCGGTGTTTTATAAATTGGCAGAGATATTGACGTGCTTACTAGGAATTCCTCGTCATGATGAAGTTTCACGATTGTGCGTCCCAGAAAATCAACCACCATGTTATTCGCCACTTAAAGCTATTGTAGCCCTTTTTATACACTATTTTGGTTTTGGTATATAT
The DNA here is from genome assembly GCA_910591825.1 of Funneliformis caledonium. Classification (NCBI taxonomy): domain Eukaryota; kingdom Fungi; phylum Glomeromycota; class Glomeromycetes; order Glomerales; family Glomeraceae; genus Funneliformis; species Funneliformis caledonium. The sequence goes on from CAJVPQ010000488.1 coordinate 12,021, forward strand.
TTCAAGTTAATGTTGTAAACTTTGAAATCGGATTGTCTAGTCGACTCTATTTGTAGCGCAGGAAGTAACAATCTTATCATTTTTTAGGTGATCAATGATATCATAACAGACATAACAAAGAAATACAAGAGTATGATTCTTGCTTCTTTTGGTGGATTATTTGCGCAGACTTTATTCTCAATATGGTGGATTTTCACATTCATTGGTATTTATTTTTTTTCGTTTTGTTTTTTTAAAAAAAAATGTATTGATATTTATGGACGTAATTTTCTCTAACCCAATTCGATTATCTGCCGCATTTTTTGCCTTTAAATAATCAATAGCAGCTTATCAAATTTCGGTATACAGAAGCTTGCAAAACAAGGCCGATGAAAATTTGCCCGTAGTAGGAGGAGGATGTGAAATGGAAAGTTAATTGCTTTTATATAACAAATGACGTTCTATAGTCAACCTTTTTATTTTAAAGTTTTAATATCTAATTGTGATTTGATGTTAATTATAAAATTCTCTTCTCAAAATTTCTTATTTTAAAAAAAAAATTAACAAAAATTTCGTTAATTTTAAAGCATATATTAAAAAAAAAATTTGTTATATCAGGTGATAATATTTAGAGACATCAATCATTTTTTAAAGAAGTTAATTAATATTTATAAAGTATTGTCCAGCTCTCCTTCATTTGGTGAACCGATTTATTTTCATACAATATCTAAGATCAATAAGCTGTATTTGCAAATAATTGGAGGCGGAGGATTAGTTAAAAATTATATATGCAATGTCAACATCATGGTAACTATTTTTTAATTAATTAAATTTAAAATTGAATTTGATGTTAACGTTAATATGCTTTAACGTGGATTTTTTTTTTTATTTCCGCAGAATGGAGAACTCGTAACATTTATTAGATAGATTTGCCCCGAAAATCCTAACTCTGTTCTAACAATACGAAATTAGACATGATTGTGGCTGAACTCTTTTGGGAATAGTTTAACAAGCTCAATTACATCAAAGATTTGGTTTTTTTTTTTTTAACCCAAATTTTTGGTTTGTCATATATGTATACTTAATCAATTTAGGGGTTTTGAAGTGATTTTGGTCAGTCCGAATGTAAAACAAGTTGGTGAAACGAGATATGGTGTTAAATGGCACAGATGTAAGCTCTTTAATAACCTTTTTTCCAAGTAAAAAAAAAGCATTGCAATAGAATTTCAATCCTTTTTATAATCAAAATGTAAAAACAATTTCTTAATTTAAATTCTTCTACAAATAACGATAAAAGTTTCGAGTAAATTATTCAAATTTCTTTTTTTAATATATTTAAAAGACAAAATTTACTTTTTCACACAATATAAATCAATGATTGACTCGTGATTTTCCGCCGCGTAGTAAATTAATTTTTTTTTTTTCGAATCCGTTTTACATAATTTACCTAGCTGGAATAAAAAATACGTACTAAATCTGAAAAATAAAAAAATTACACTACATTAATCATTCCGCGATGATAAAGAATGTCCAATAAATGGAGGTATTACATCAGTTTAGTCACTTGGAAAATTAAAATTTTGTATTTTTAGATAACCCATTTATGAAAAACACAGATCACATGATAAATTTAAACTTATCATCAAAAGGAATCGTTCAGTCAATTCACTTTAAACTAGTTAGTCACGCTGTTATCACTAAGCGAGAATTTTCATTTGTTAAATTTTTTTTCACTTTCTTATTTTTTGCATGTTATTATCATTATCAAAGTCAAATGAGTCGGGTTAAATACTGTATCTAATCATTTATAAGAATTGCATGATGGTTCGTGAAAATAAATTGGTGCTGTCACAATAATTAAAATTATTCTGCCCATTTTTTTTTAGAGATGTTAGGAATTATATTTTGAAAGAGTAATTGAAAATATTAAGGATTTTGATGGTTCTGCTACCCGTTGAAACATTTGCCACCCGTCGAAACTTTTTTTACCTGTTGAAACTTTGCGGATGTTAAACATAAATTTCATTTTAGATAATTTTTTTTTTTTCGTAGTAAGAGTAATAAGTAGAATTATTACAAACAGCATAAAAAATTGTTATGAGTGATATTGAATGCCTGCTGTCATAACAAGGGCGTTACCTCTTACTCCCACGCTTTGGAGAAATTGGGCACATAGGGTTGATAAGCCACTACCATCTAAACCTCACAAAGTTGATAACTACCCTTATCCGGATCATCATAATCTGTATATTATGGAACATCATGAGAAGTTACAATTATTTAATTTTAGAACCTTTTAAATTATATCATACACGTGATTTAAATAAATCAATCATCGATGATTTTTACTTTTTATTTTTTCTTTTTTTAAAAATATATTCTAACCAAGTTAACGTTATAACGTAAGCAGTAATTTTTTAAACTAATAAACAATCGACGAATCTGTTTTATCCTTTTATTTCCTTTTTCCAACTTTAACATGGGTTGTATGTGCATATAGTCATGTGACAAATATAAACTTATTATCACGGTATATAGTTTTTTATTCATCAAGATAGTACTTTTTTATTACAAGATATCACGTCTAGTTATTTTCATTTATTAAAAAAATTTTCGTTTCAATTATCGATTTATTTTCCATTAAAAATTAACGAAAATACAGTATACCAAAAAATTAATTTACCGGCATTTATTAAAAAGATTTTACTTACCCATAAAAATAAATTTCTAAAAATAATAATTATTTACATTTATATTTAATTTAGCTTAATAACTTAATTAATAATAAAATAAATTCAGCATCAGAAAATGTCGATCATAAATTTTTTAAAAAATTTTGATCGGCGGTGATTTATTTTTTAGGAATTTAAGGGATCAATACTAAATACATGCTTTCGTGAGTTTTAATAATTTCAGATCATAAATTCAGGGAATCATGGAGGAATAATTTATAAAAACTTTTTTTTATAGTATATTATGCGCGGATATTAAAAAAAGCACTTTTGTATTTTTCTATATTTATAAATTATATGATATTAGTATGATGCACATTAGTCATGAAATTTTTCTTCATTCTTATTATATCTTTATTAATGACTTTTTTTCTCACGGCCGATTCCCATAGCATTTGGATTTCAAGTCATAAAAGGGACCTTACTCATACAAAGATTATGAAAACATTATTTCAAAGGTCAACAACTAAATTGACGCTTAGAGAGGTATTATTTACCTTTTTTCTCTTGTAGTATTGATACAGTATATTTAATTAGTTAAATTTGAAATATCATACCTTGTTAAAGTTGAATTCATCCCATACATTACAATCACATTAATAATTATACTATGAATTTTCCATTTGTAACCCAGTCTAATAAACATAATTGAAATCAGTTTCTAACTTTATGACATGATCTTTATTATTATTTACTAATAAAATGTTCTATTTATACATTTTAGATTAAAGACGTCAGATGAGCAGCTTGCGCAATTGTGGTTATTTATTTTATATCTTGTATTATAGTTTCGTTGACTATTAATGTTATAATTTTACTCACGCGGGGATCAGATAAAAATGCTGTGATGATGGAGATTATTGCTGCAGTTTGGTAATATTCTTTATTTAATCATGAAACTGTAAAGATATTAAATTAATGACGTGTTTTGTGTATATTAGAACAATAAATGTATTTCTGGTGGTGGTTGTATACTTTTGGTAATGAATGTCATTTTACAATATTGATTCAATTATATTTGCTATAATATGTTTTATTTGTTTCATATATAATGTGAAAAAATGTTCAGATGGTGGCTACTGTGATAAAGTAATGTACTTTACTTTCACATCCTATTATAAGGCATTTTAAAATAATAAGTGTTAAAGTTTAGAACTAATTGCATTTTGAAAACTGAATTTAAAATAGGTGCAACTAGTTTGACTAATTTCAAATCAGTTTACAAATCCAGTTGAAACCAATTTTTGCAACTGGTTTTATATTTGTTATAGCTAATTTCAAAAGTTACGTGACATATAAATTTAGTTATTGATACTATCAGATTATTTAGTAATATCAGAAATTTTAGTATAAATCAAAGATTAAAAATTTCTGTATACCAATCAAATTACAGTATTTAGCGTAAAAATCACCATAAATATTTTTTTATATATATTATAAACTTCTTTAAGTAGACATAAATCATAAGTTTTTTCAGTAAACAAATGAGACAAATTGGACATGCATTTAAATAGAAGTTTAATGAATTATTCATTGTTAAAGTTAAATAACGTGAGTAAAAAAATTGAATACGTATTTATTTATATTTAATTAGTGCTAACTGATTTAATCATTTGATTGATACTGATATTTCTGATATTTCTGAACAATCTAATAGTACTATTAAACTAAAATTTACATCCTACAATTTTGAAATTAGCAGTAATTATCAAATTTTTGAAATTTACATAAAAAACTTATAGAACTTTACTTAAAAAATAATAGCTATTAATTAATAAATATATTACACAAATTATCTGCACTTTAGCATTTAAAAAACAGTAAAATTTACAAATTTTACAATATAAAAGCTTATGTAGTAATTTGATTAATAATTTTGAAATGTTTTTTTTAGCATAAAATCAGTGTTGTCATGGAATATTGATGGGACACTGATAGGACATAGATGGGACAGATAGGACATTTGGGACATAGTATGGGACAGGTTGGGACATATAGCTGGGACATATAGCTGGGACAACAAATCTCTGGGACATCAAAAATGTACATCACTGCATACAATGAAATCTGATTCATAAATTTTTGATAGTATCAAACCAGTTTAGATACCTAGTTACATCCATTTTAAACATAAACTAGTTTTCATAATATAAATCTGCGTAAAACTGAATAGTTAGAAAATCAGTTAAAATTGGATATAATACTAAATAGTACATTCAATTTTAAATTCTAATAAGTGTAGCTTATTATGCTCTATATTTTATCTGTTTAGCAAAAGATATACTTTAGAAGATACTTGTTTACTTATGATAATAAATTTACTTAATATTTTTACTTATCATGTGAATTTATTATTAACATTTATATTTGTTGAATGCTCAAAAATTATGGTCATGATACTTACTGTAAAAAGTAATTTTCATATTAAGATATTTAACAACTAACTTTATCTTAATCTCTATCAATATATATATATATATATTTTTAACCACTTTAGGATCATATCTATTATAATAATGGTAAAAAGTGCAGTTTAGATATAAATTATTTTTTTTTTTATCTTAATATATCAATTTTAAAACTTAATATATTACTTTTTAATATTTCTATAATTGAGTTATTAAATAATCATTGAACTAAGGTAAATAATTTTTTATGTTATAATTAGATTCATAGTCATGAATCAGTCTTAATATTTGAAAAAACACATTTATTTTTTTAATTTATTAGTATATATATTATATATAAGATTAAACAATCCAATTTATTACTACGGTAAAATTAAGCTGACTAATATTCTTTTTTATTAATTTATTTTACTAGCAATCCTACTTGAATGATATCATTAAATCATTATCATAATAAAAATAATAAAAAGTAAATTAAATTTAAAAATTAAAAATAATATAAATTTAAAATAAATAAATAAGATTAGAATTAATTATTTATAAAATATTATTATTTTTAATTTTTAAATTTAATTTACTTATTTATTTTTATAATTTTTATATTATAATTATATTTAAGCTTATTTTTTTTTTAATTCCATTTTATATTTACTTATTTTTTTTATAATTTCATTTTTTAAATTTTATTTTTTCAACTTCAGATTTATTTTTTTATATTTTTTATTTTTATATTTTTTTTTATTTCTTCTCTTTACTTCAGTTTTTTTTAATTTATTTATATTATCAACGGAGCAATTGATCAGTCATAATAAAGTTACGCAGATGACATAATATAATGATCTCTTAATCCAGAATTCTAAAAATACTAAGAATTCTGCGAATTCTAGAAATATGGAAGATCTACATAATTCTAAAGATCTTCTAAATACTAATGATAATCCTAATTTTACGAATTAAATGAAGTCTAAAAAATATTTAGTGTTATACTTATTTTCAATATTCTAAATTTTATTGTTATTTTTACTATATTTTATATTTTACGTATTTTATTATTCTCAATATATTTATTTTACTTATATTTTATTTTACTAAATTAGTTAGTTTATAACATAGTAATTAGTTAGCTATGACAAAAGAAATTTTATATAAATAGATAGACTTTTTGCTTATGTTGTAAATTAACTCTTTTGCAAATTGAAGTAACTCTTTTGCAAGTACGAGTTTCAATATTAATAAAGGAATCAATTAAAACTTATATCTTTCTGCCTTTTCGTGTCTTCATATAGTCTGACGTGTTCTTTACACATTATTTGTAATTGAGTTCATCATCTGAATTCTTTAATTAAATTGTTCATAATCTCGTCTTTCAAGTCTTTATACTTGATAGATTTGTTTAAGTCTAACATATAAATTTGGTAAAGTTAAGAGTTAGGCAGATCTTAACGTCTTAATCACAGTAGACTGCAGTTAGAAATTTTGAGTAGAGACTTGATAATGTGACCACTTTAAGTTGAAGAATTCTACGATAACAATATATATTTATTTAATATAGTCTAGTGCAAAAAGATTAATATATGAAGATCGTCATCTGATTTTCTTGTATTACACAAAACTTCACAAACCGAACATATGATTATATAAATTACAGATAAGGTAAGAATGGTTCTAAACTTTAAAATAAAAAATATTTAACTGCCTTTCTTTTCAAATGGATGACTTAAAACGAGACCAAAGCTACCTGACTAGTAACAAAAAAAAGATGGTCATTCGTGTCCATCAATACTTTTTTTGATATCTGACAGAGTAAGAAGAAGCATCAAGACTTACCACTATGCAAGGAGGTTGCTACGGCCCTTAGAATTGAGGAGGCAATAGTTGTGCAGGTAATTTTTGAATACAATAAAGATAAAAATGATGAACAGTTGCCGCAAAAAATATATGAAAGACCAAAAAAAGAACTTAATAACAATATTGTTAAAGTTATACATATCTCTGTTATGTCTTCTAACCGTTTCAGCTTGCTACTTTCAACAAATAATTTGCGACAGGAGCTTGAAGAAAATGGCCATACACTTTCAAAATAGCAGTTACTTCATATATTTCACAAGCTTGGATATTATTTCGGTCAGGGTGAATGTCAAAATATATTGCATGAATCTTCTCAAACATTGCATTTCACAGTTATTATTTACAGTATCATTTTGAAAATTTGCAGAGGCAAAATAATGTCCCTTCTAGACCAGAAGTATTCTTAGATGAATCATATTACCACTTACACTATACTACAAATTGTACTTGGGTGCCAAGTCATGGGGTTGTGTATTCACCTAGGCGTGGATCTCTAATTGTTATTTTTGGTGTGATAATCGTAATGCGTAATGGTAATTCCAATAAACTTTTTGGCAAAATTGTTCCTAATTCTCTTTTGTTATGGGATCTCTCAATTAAACCACCTTCATCAAGAGGAAGAAAATGGACTAATGCTGATGCCTAGGATAATATTTCTAATATTATTCGAAATTCCAATATTACAGCTGATTAAGTTGATTACCATGGCAATTTTACAGCTTAAATATTTGAAGACCTGTTTGATAAACTTTGCACCAACATTAAAGAACACTATGGATCAGTTGATATTCATATGGATGGTGCTAGGTATCACAAACGCTGAGCTGAACAAGTGCCAACATCAAACTCAAAAAAGGATATGATGACTGAATGATTATTATCAAATAGTGTTAATATTCCAGAAAATTCCAACAAGACAGAACTTTATAAATTAATAAAATTACACAAAAATAAGGTTCCTTTTATATGCATTCAAATAGCTGCAAAATATGACTATAAATTGTTTTTTACTCTGCTTTACCATTGCGAACTTTACTTGATCAAGGGAGTTTGGTCAACTGTAAAAGGTGAAGTTGCTAGAACTGGCCTCTATCCTAATCTTTTAGCTATTAGAGATAAATTATTGCATGTCTTTAAAGAAAAGGTTACCTCTAAAGTTATTGTCAGATTTTGGAAAAAGACACTTAATAAGGCCAAAGAATATAAGGATTTAAATGATGATATGTTATTTACTGATAGTGATGATGAGGATTTCGAGATTGACAAAATTAATGATTAATAAAATTTTTTGCTTATATTAAATTATACCTTAAAACCTAAATTACAAATAAAATTATTTAATAATTTACATTAAATTTTAAAAAAAAAGTTTTATTATAAATATATTAGTGTATCAATCTTTTTGCACTGGATCATATTTTTGTTTTTATTTCATTTTTATTCTTTTTAAAAAATAAAAAATAAATAAATATAAATATAAAAAATGTAAAAATAAAATAAAAAGTTAAATTTTTTGTTTTTTCTCCACTTTTTATTTTTTATATTTATTTTTATTTCCTTCATAGTGCTGTTAACCCTACACTTAGTCGTTAAACTTAGGGCAACTATAACTTAATAATAGGGAGTAATGTGTGAGAAACTACTAAGTTATTATGGAATAAGTCCTATCCTAATCAACCTTAAGTTTATACTTTAGATGAGTAAAATAACTTTAATAACTTGTAAATATGATAAACACAATTGACACGTTGAAGAATTTTTAATATGTGTAGTTTAGAAAGAGATTCCTTTATTGTAGAGATTTGTATCCTTAGCAATTCTTAACCTTGGATTCTAAGTCTTGAACTTGAACTATTGAGTTTACACTGTTATCTTTGCTCTTTTACAAGGATAAATTTCTATCCTATTTATACAGAAATACAATTATAAGAAATTGCTATCTAATACTAAACTATTTTATAATGATAAAATAAATATAAAAGATAAATTATAATTTAACGATGATAATAATTTAATAAATAATAATAATAAAATATAAGAATAAAATAAATTAAATAAAAATGTTAACTAAGTTAAAAATGCTAATGATGTTAATAATGTTGATCATTCATCAATCTTTGTAACACAGTAAGATTGACTTCACATGGTATCAGCGCTAAGTCATATTTATTTTTATATATTTTTTTTTAATATATTTTTTGTTTCTATTTATTTTATATTTTTTTATATTTTCTGTTTATTAATCCTTTTTATATATATAATTTTTTTTCAATATTTTAATACTATATATAGTTTAATATATACTATCCTCAGAAAGTAACTGATCAGCTGAAAAAAAAAATATTTATTTAAAATTTTAAATGTAAATTTTTAAAATAATTGAAATTATCAATAATTAAAAGATATCTGATTCTTTTTTTATAATTTACCTAAAATTACCATCTTTATTCATAGAATTTGATCATCTGAATCTTTTAGCATTTGATTCATTATTAGTGCTTTTTGAAAATTTTTAAATATATACAAAGGTCTTATGAGTCCTTTTTGCTAACTTTAAATTGATAATTTGTCCACATTCAAAGTCATTTAATTTACGATTTTTTCTCTTATTAAATAACGCAATTTTTAAAAAGGTGAAATCAAAGTTATTTTATGTTTTTATATATTAAACCTGATTTATGCATTATTATACAAATATAAATATATTCATATTATTATTAAAACTAGAGGGTTATTTGAAAAAAATTTTATTTAGTTAATATGTCTGATCTTGAGAAATTTAAAAAAAACTTGATCAAATACTTTTCTGAGAGTAGTATAAAAGTTAATATCAGGTAACTCCACTTTATATAGTGGAAGCTATGGCTATTTCTAAAAAAAAAAATAGTTATAAATTTGGTTAGCTTTATGCAGGAACTATGGTGACTGTTTTTATTTATATTGATATTAATATTAATATTAATATTAATATATATATCAATATCAATATCAATATTAATAGAAATAATGGTTGTTTATATATGATTTATTTTAAAAAAAAATTTAAACTGAATAATTATGATTACTAATAATTATTTTTTTTAAAATAATGAAAGAATTCATCAAAAATATATACTGTGATAATGAAAATCCTGTTTCATCTGATAATTTCAGCCAAAGGGATGAACTGATTTAACTAAATAAAATAAAAAAAATCACTAACGATTCATTTTAAAACTGCCAAAACAATAAATAAAATAAAATAAATAAAATTAGTAATCAAATTAATTACTAAAATAAAAAAAATCAATAAAACAAAAAAGATTAGTCAGCTTACCTTAGTCATAGTAACAAATTAGACAGTTCTGTTTAAAGATTTCATCTGATTCTTAACCTAAAAGATGATAAATAGTAATGAATTAACCTAAATTATATAAGAATAAAAAAAGAAATTATTTAATTAAAATTAGTCAGCTTATCTTTACTGTGATAATAAACTGATCAGTTCTATTCAAGATTCTGTCCAGTTCTTAGCTAAAGTGAAGGAACTGATTGAATTTAAATGTAAATAAAATATTAATAAAATAATAAAAAAAAATTATTAATAATAATGTTAAAAAAATATATATTAATAAACATAAAAGAAACAAAATCAATAGCTTACTTTTACTATAGTGATAAACCTATCAGACTATTCAAAGGTTTCATCCAGTTCTTAACCAAACTGAGAAAACTGTTCAAACCTAAAAGAAAAGAAAAAAATAAAATATTAAAAAAAATATTAATTAAAAATAAAAGAAAAGAAAAAACATCGATGGTTTACCTTTACCACAATGATAAATCAGTCAGTTCTGTTCAAAGGTTCCATTCAGATCTTAGCCAAAGTGAATAAATAATCAAACTTAAAATAAAATGAAAGTATAAAATTTTAATAAAAATATTAATAAAATATAAAAAATTAAATAAAATTAAATATTAAAAAAAATTAGAAAAGAAAAATCGATAGCTTACCTTCACTATAGTGATTAATTAAATAATTCTGTTCAAAGATTCCATCCAATTTTTAGCTAAAGTGAAGACCAATTAAACCTAAAATATAAGAAAATAAAAATATTAATAAAAATATTAATAAAATATAGAAAATAAAATAAAATAAAATATTAAAAAGAAATTAGAAAAGAAAAAATATTGACAGTTTACCTTTATCACAATAATGAATTAAATAATTCTGTTTGAAGATTCTGTCTGATTCTTAGCCAAAGTGGAGAAACTGATTAATTCTAAAATAAAAAGAAATAAAAATAAAATATTAAAAAATAAAATAAAATAAAATATTAAAAAAAAATAATTAGAAAAGAAAAAATATCAATGACTTATTTTTATCACAGTGATGAACTAGTCAGTTTTGTTCAAAGATTCTGTTTAGTTCTTAGCTGAAATAAACTAATCGAACCTAAAATAAAAAGAAAATATAAAAATATTAATAAAAATATTAATAAAATATAAAAAATAAAATAAAATAAAATATTAAAAAAAAATTAGAAAAGAAAAATATTGATGGCTTACCTTTATTACAGTAATAAACTAGATAGTTCTATTTGAAGGTTCTATTCAGTTATTTGCCCAAGTGGAGAAACTGATCGATTCTAAAATAAAAAAAAATAAAAATAAAATATTAAAAAATAAAATAAAATAAAATATTAAAAAAAAATAATTGAAAAAAATAAAATATTAACGTCTTACCTTTATCGTGATAATAAACTAATCAGTTTATTCAAAGGTTTCAGTTAATTCTTAGAAGTAGAGGAACTGATCAAACCTAAAAAATAGAAATAAAAATAATATATTAAAAAAAATAAAATTATATATAAATATAAAAAAAATGAAAAAAAAAACATCAATAGCTTACTTTTATCATGATAACAAATTAAACAATTCCATTTGAAGGTTTCATCTAGTTTTTAATCTAAGAGAAGAACCTAAATAAATAAAAATATTTAAAATAAAAATTTATTTAAAAAATGAAAAAAAATTCATGTTAGCTTAACTTTCGTCACGATAATAATAAATTTATTCTTTGAATGAAATTATAATTAAAATAAAAAATAGAAGCATCATTGCTTAATTATCACACTTGAGCTATCTTATTTTAAATAATACCATTAACATATATCAATAGATTCTTTCAAATATAGGTTAATTTATTGAACTTCTCAGATAAAAGCACATTCAGATATTTACGCAAAAATAGAACATATAAGTTACCTCCTATTTTTTTGATTTACATCATTTTAACATCTAATAAAAAGTTTTTTAATATAGTTATTTAAATTATTATATAATAAAATCAATCATTTAGACTTTTTATTATAAGTATGATAATAAACCTATCCAAAAAAATTTTGATCAAACTCCATTATGTAATGAAGATAATAATAACAATGCTGTCTATTGGAAAACAAATTGGTCATATAGCCTTAAACTAAGACATGATCTAATTTCCATAGATTATAATGTGTAGATATATATGCTTTAACAGTAAGTAATATATGTTTACATCATATAAATATACATAATATATATAAATACCTTATGAGATTATATGTGTATAATCAATGATAATTCATAATAAGTTAATTTCTAGTAAAAATAAGAACTTTTATAGAAAATAAGACACAAAAGATAATTCCTAAAACTATTTATTTACCCATATATCTTTTTACCTAATTTGATTATATTTGAATTCGATTTTCTTATTAACTCATTCATACTATTTTAATATCAAAAACAGATTTGTCCTATAAAGATTTTGATCTTAAATAAGAAATATATTAGTAAAAATTATTAGGAGCATAAGAAGTGAAGATAGAGGTTAGAATCAATTTTATTTCACTAAACACTTATTTGAGATTAAATTAAAACTAAATTTATATAAAACTGATTCCAATCGAGAAATGAACTAATAAACCAAATTTCATAATTTTATAAACATTAATTAAGAATCAAAAATTTGAAAAAAAAAAAATAATTATATCATAAAGTAATCCAAATAATAAAAATAATTAATAAAAAAAATTTTATATTGAGAAATCTAACCTGAAAATAATTACCTAAAAAAAACTTATTAAAAGGTAAAATTAAAAATAAATCTTATGTGAATTAAGATGATATATCCTATTTAATTACCTAAAAAAAATTATACAGTAATGTTCATAAGTATCCGACCACCTCTAACTCCAGCTACAATTAAGTAAATTCAAAAATTTTTTTTATTTAAAAAATACATAACCAACTAACTAAAATTAATACATTGTGTAGTCACCATCTGACTCTATAAGTGCAGCTGTACGCCTTTTCATGCTAGCTATCAAATTCGCAGTAAGTACAGGTGATAATCAGTTCCATTCTTTTGTAAGTTCCCCCTTTAACCCTCTAATTGATCAAATTTTTTTTTGTATATTAATTTTCATTAACCTCCAAACGTTTTCTACAGGGTTAGAGATATGCTCTGGTGAAATCCATTCAATCTATCATCCGATCTGATCAAAAAATGGATCATTCAGATTATGAATAAACAGATTACGAATAATCCAGATGTGATCCTTAAATAATATCAGATTGATCAGACGTTATGCAGATGACTGGATTGATCAGATAATCTGTTCATTTTATTTTATTTTATTTTTTTTTTAAAAAAAAAACATCTTTTTTTTCTTTAGGATCGGACATGAACATGGACTTGGACTTCAGAATTTAGGATTAATTGGAATAGGGGGTAAATTCAGTTTTTTTTTTGGAGTTACTAACATTCCTTTCTTTCTCTTCTTTAGAGAACATCTTCTTAGACCTGGATTTCGACTTGGGTCATGAAAGTAAGTTAGGTGTGGATTTTTTTTTGTATTTTTTTATCTTTCTTTGTCTTTAGAACGTTATTAATGTTCTTTTTGCTTCTTTTCTTTAGGGAACGCCTTCCTGGATCTGAATTTCAGCTGGGCTATAAAGGTAAGTTGATGCTTTTATTTTTTTTTATCATTGAGAACGTCATTAACATTTTTTTTGCTTCTTTTCTTTAGGAGACACCTTCCTGAACCTGGATTCGGCTTGGACTATGAAGGTAAGTGGTGTAGGGGTATTGTTTTTGTTTCTTCTTTGTCTTTAAAATGCCATTAATATTCCTTTTGCTTCTTTTCTTTAGGGAGCATCTTCCTGGACCTGGATTTCGGCTTGGAATATGAAGGTAAATGATGTGAAGGATTTGTTTTTGTTTCTTCTTTGTCTTTGGAATGCCAATAACATTCTTTTTGCTTTTTTTCTTTAGAGGACGCCTTCCTGGACCTGAATTCAGCTTGGACTATGAAGGTAAGTTGTGTGGGGGTATTGTTTTGTTTCTTCTTTGTCTTTGAAATACCATTAACGTTTCTTTTACTTCTTTTCTTTAGGGGGCGCCTTTCTGGACCTGGATTTCGGTGTAGGGGTATTGTTTTTGTTTTTTCTTTGTCTTTGGAACACCATTAACGTTCCTTTTGCTTCTTTTCTTTAGAAAACGCCTTCCTGGATCTGGATTTCAGCTTGGATTATGAAGGTAAAGTAGTGTGGGGGATTGTTTTTGTTTCTTTATCTTTGGAACGCCATTAACATTCCTTTTGCTATTTTTCTTGTGGGATTTTTGTTTTTCTTTGTCTTTGAAACGCTATTAATATTCCTTTTGCTTCTTTTCTTTAGGGGTGCTACCTGGACCTGAATTTCGGCTTGGGCCATAAAGGTAAGTTGTGGTAGGGTTTTTTTTTTCTTTTTTGTTTTTGGAACGTCATTATCAGTTCTTTTACTTATTTTTTTTTAGGAAACACCTTTCTGGATCTGGATTTCGACTTAGACTATGAAGGATAAGTTGGGAGGGTGTTTTTTTTCATTTTTCATTTATTTTTCTTTAAAAATCATTTACATTTCTTTTCTTTTTTTCTTTGGGATACTTTCTTGGATCTGGATTTTTGAATTTTGGAAAGGAAAATTTTTATTTATTTATTTTCTATTTAGAACTTTTGCTTCTTTTTTATAAAATAGAAATCT
>CAJVPQ010000489.1:0-27007 GCA_910591825.1 Funneliformis caledonium
CGATTAATAACGTGAAAATATTTCTGGAAATAGTAAAATTATATTTGTGTAATAAAATCAGTAATCATCTACTATAATGAATAATTTGTTAACGTTATAACAAATTATTCGTTATACATACCGTATAATTCATTATAGCGTTAATGAAGATTCTTATAATGAAGTCCTGATTGGCTGGATTGGCAACTTCATTATATCGAGATGTGACTGTAATTTGTTAATGCTATAACGAATTATTCGTTATACATACCACATAATTTGTTATAGCATTAACGAAGATTCTTATAACGAAGTTCTGATCAGCTAGATCGGTAACTTCATTATATTGAGGTATGACTGTATTGGGTAAGCTACTAATTACTGTTAAAAAAATACATATATATTGACTGTTGGTTGTATCTTTAGGCTCCTTTCCAAATAGTTATCACCAAATTGAGCTAGAATTATTACGAATAATAATATAAACTTAGCAACTTGATGATCTTTTATCAGCTCAATTGAATAATACGAAGCTTGTTGAAGGTTTAAAGCTAATACAATCACAGGTGACAATGGGAAGTTTAGCAAGTTATGATAATTTGAATTTGCTGAACTTGTTCAATTTAGACAAATTTATCGCCTTGAAGTTAAAAATACAATTACTAGTGCTGAATCCTTCCTCAGTGAGATTATGCCTTCAAAAAAGTCAATGTAAACCTACCAGATGATATGTATAATCTTTTAGTGAAATATTATAACGTAGCTTATGATGATTTAGATTTTTTTTCAATTGAGAAGGTATCTCAAAATCAAGGGCATTCTGGTCATAAAATCATTGTTCAACCTCAGATAAATTAATTTGGACGTATTTGTATTAAGGCTGAGATTTTTGGGTCAACTAATGCAACTCAATATTTAAAGAATTTGTATATACTTGCAAAGTTTATACAAGAGAATGGATCAGTTAAAACATATCCAAGACAGGTTCAATATTACTTTGAATATGAAATCATGAGGTAGATTCATTAATTGGCCTTCATTAGATGGTTTGTACCAGCTCCAAATAATCAAACAAGGTTTTATTTTCATACTGAACATGATGATAAAAACTGTAATATAGAAATTTAGATAAACAATTTCTATGAAATCGGTAGAGATTGTATAATTCTGATTCATAATATACTTAGTAGATTCATACCAAGTAGTTATGAAATTGACAAGAGAAATCCTACTAAATACATGGCTGTGATTCCCATTGAAAGAAAGTTTCACATATAATAAACTATTTGATATAATTTTCAAAACACAATTATGAAACATTTTTTATTAGAAAAATATGTTTATTAATTTTTATTAAATTGATATTTTCCATCTAATATATAAACATCAATAAATAAACACAAATTGGAGATTTGATAGTTAGTTGCTTCTTATTTATATATATGTATCAACCAGCTTAAATATTAGCAAATAGACAATTTCTGATTGTATCCAAATTATGGTGAAATACTGTTACTATTTATTTTACCATATTTAGGTTCCAGATTTGCAAATATACTATAATCAGAAAGATTGCCAGTTGAATAGTGTTTAACCTGTATATTATGATACCCTATACTAACTTGCTATTGAGTTCGTCATTACGAGTTCGATTAAATATATCTTAAATTTTAAGATGTAATAAATTGCTGAGTTGATTCCAATACAACAGATACCTGTAGAATTTAGAGAAAATCCTAAGATCAGAAACTCCAACGTATAGAATCAACTGCTGCAGTCACTTAACTTAGATGTTAAAATAAACAAAAATAAACCTAATGATAATATATAATAAATTATTATAAAAAAAGTTAAATTTATAAACTTATATATATTTCTATCTATTGATCTCAAAATATAAAAATATAATTATTTAATAGGTCTTAATGTGATAAATCTAATAAACTAAAATTTATTTTTTTAAAAATAAAAAATAAAAAAATAAAAAAATAAAAAATTAAAAAATTAAAAAATTGATATATATTAATAATTATTAATTTTAAAAAATTTAAAAATACTATCATTAGATATATCTTAATATGATAAATCTAATAAACTTTATTTTATTTTTTTATAATTATTAGATATATTATAATTTTTGGATAAGTCATAAAAATTATAAAATATACTATATTTATAAATAGTTAAAATAACTGGTAATTACATTTAAATAACTGATCATTTGTTATTTATCATATTTATCATTTGATAAATATTATTTTAAAGTATTTATAATTATTAAAAATAAAGTTTTATTAATTATATTTAAATAAAATATTATATTAAAAATAATATTTAATATTCTACATTATAGATTTCTAAAAATAGTGTATTATTATTCTAGTTTAAGAAAAATAATATAGTTAAACATTATATTTACCTTATAATAAATGATTAGAAAATGATTACATAATATATGTTAAATAAAAAAGAAATTTTAAAAGCTGTTTTTTATAAAAATTAAAAATAATGAATAATTATATAAATAAATATATTGTTAACATTAAAAATTTGCCTTAAAAAAATAATTTACAAAAATCATTAGATTTAATTTCATATAAATCATATTAAGGAAGAACTTATATTACATCATCAAAATTGATTGACATATTGCATTAGAAAATCAGACTGATTTATTTAATTTATAAGATTTACAAAATTTACCTATTTCTTCTATTTCTTCTGTATTTTCTGTATAATTTATTTATTCTATTTAATCTAGTTTGTTTGTAATTCTTTTAATATCTGTAATTTATTTTATTTTTTTTTATTATTTTTATAGTTTATATTATTTTATTATTTAATTATATTTAAGTATATTTTTATTAGAACATATATCTATATTTAATTATTTATAGTATAATAAGTAGTTAGCTGTAGTAAATTCATTTTGTATAAATAGAATAGCTTTTTACTTAAGTTGTAAATTAATTTGGTTGTAAATTTATAAACTCTTCTGCAAGTTTTAAGATATCAATAAAGGAATCAATTTAAATTTACATAAATTATTTTTCTCTTTAACGTTATCCTTTATCTAGAATTTGTTATGATACTTTATATTAACTTGCTATTGAGTTCATTATTATGAGTTCAACTTATTATATCTTAAATTTTAAGATATAATAAATTGTTGAGTTGATTTAAATATAACAGATACCTGTAGGATTTAGAAAAAATTCCTAAGGTCAGAAACTTTAATATTTAGAATTAACTGCTGTAACCTTTCAACTTAGATATTAAGATAACTGAAAATAAATTTGGTGATAATATATTTATTTTTTAATTCTTTTTGATCAAAAAAGATCAGAAAAAAATTAACAAATAAATAATAAAAATGAATAATTTAAGTCTATTTCATTTATATTAAAGATTCAAAAATATTATTTATTTTTAATATTTACTTTTTAATAATAATAAATGAAAATTATTTTGTATTACTAGTGGTAATCATCACTGATATTATATGATTTTTTTATAATAAATAATTTATCACCTTGCATTATATTTTTCATATTTATTTTTACTATATATTCTGAGAACTTAAAATATTTTCGAGTATAAAATTATATTTGTTATGTGTTATTCATCACATTCTTAATTTTGATCAAAATTTATAATTGTAACTATAATATTAACTAAATATCTTTTTTAAAAGATTAAGTAATATTTTATAATTTCAAAAAAGAAATTTATTTTTAGAAAAATTCAAATAAGATTACATAAATGTCTAAAAAGAAAATTTGTGACATTAGTGATGATTATTATTGGCGATTAATAGCAAAGTTTATAATAAATTATTATAAAAAAATATATAGTCAGATTAATTCAGATTTATATTATTTAAATCAGATAAATGAGTAAAAATATAGTAAAGAATAAGAGAAGCTTATAATAAATATTATATTAAATTTACTGTTAAGTTTAATGGAGGATCAATCATATTTTAGGATTATTTTAGTTATATGAAGTTAGGCTGTTAGTAATAGTTAATAAAAATAAGAATTTGATATATATTTTAATGTTTTTACAAATCATTTTTAGTATCATAGTTTGTAATAATTCAAATTTAATATTTTAATAAGATTTAATTCTGTATCTTATATTATTATTTATAATTTGGTAAATAAAACTCATAATATTTTACTTTTAGATTGGATATCACAAAGTTCTGACTTAAATCCAATTGAAAATTTATGAAACTATTTGGATCATCAAATATAAAAGAGAAAATCTTTACTAATATTATAACAGGAATTAATTAGTTATACAAGAAGATTAGGCAAATATAAGTATAAAAAAGATTATATAATTTAATTTAAGTATATCCAGATGTATTAAAGATATTATTAGAGTTAAAGGTGAACACATTAATTACTAGCAATTATATTCTTAAATTTTGATTAACAGAAATTAATTAATTATTTTTGTTGATCAAATAATTGATCGTCATATCATGTGATGAAATTTCCGGTCATTTATTTTAGTGGGTGTTATTATATAGGGTTGATAAGCTTAATTGATTTTTAAAAAACTTTTTTTTATTTATATATTATAACGTTATCTTTTAATAATCAATATTTGTGTTACATTTTTTTCGTGTTTTCACTACAATAAAATAAACATTTTCTCCTTTATTTGCAATTATAATAATAATAATAATAATAATAATAACCGTAGTAATTATTTTTTTTTCGCCAGTAGAACTCGCACAGGTTGCATTTAACGTTCATTATTGGAATATTTTTTTTAAACAAGGCGTCCAATTCTATGAAACTCCTTTGTTCGATTCATGATATATGGAAAGAAGTCCTCGAAGCCTCCGCTAAGAATTAAAGCCAACAGCTTGTCGGTCATATTGGGATAGAATTGGGATGTGTTCTCGGGATCATCATATCGCTACAACTTATCTTTTTTCCAAATACTCATTTCGTCCCGAATTATTTTATTCTTTAGGTGTAAAACATCGTAGAAGGAAATTGTTTTTCTCGGAGACAAGAAGATGCCGAATATGAAGGTTAATTCACACAACCTATAATCTTGCATCCTCATATGAAGAAGGCACCTTGAGAATTATTATGAAATCTCCGTTCGAAGATCTGAAAGTGGCCATCAACTAATAATAGATAGTAGTATATGCTCAAATTATTCGAGCGTTTTGCAGTAGAAAGAAACGAAACTACAAAAAACTTTATATGCGAAATATGATAGTTTTAGTAAAATAAGTTCAGATTTAACATTTAACTCAAAACAAAATATTTTTAGAGTTTCCTCCCATTTATTAATTTAGAATAACCGATTCAAAATGTGAAATCGACTAGCTCACGAAAATTACGAATGAATAAAATAATTTATTGGAAGTGAAAAACTGTACATACTACCGCTTTATAGATTATCAACTGAGAAGATTTTACGGGTACCATGGATCATTGAATTATTGTTAAAATATTATGCAGACAATTTTAATACAACGACGTATTAAAAAAATTTCATAATTTGATATAAAGATTTGTCAAAAGGAGGTTTCAGCATTGGACAACCTCAAATGGAATTTAGGAGACGTGTCCTCAAAATTTGATGATTGTTGGTGTCACAATAAATCGATTAACCAAGAAATTTATAATTTTACATTAAAATTTTTTTTTTTTTTTCAGAGTATGATAACATAATTCATTTGTATTTATCACCCCACAAATTTACAAATATTTTATTAAAGTTCATTCCGCCAAAATTTAAATATTTATACAAAAAAAAAAAAAAACACATTAATAAATTCTACTAATAACCAGCAAAGAATAAATCATATTTTCGCATCCGAATTAGATTATAACTGAAAGATTAATAGGGTAATGGTAAATAATAGAAATATAAATGTTCTTTTGTAAAAGGATCTTGATGAATGTTGAGTTGAATTTTCATACAATGCCCTCACGCGACTTCTTTTGAGATTTACCACAACAATTACAACAACCTAAGCAAGTTAAAAAACACATTAATACTAAAAGTATAACGAAACCAATTGCCGCACTAATCACCCAGTTTAAAACTCTAAAACCGATCTTTTGCCCTGTGGTAAGCTCGTTATCGTGGTTGATTGTACCAACTTTAATACCAAAAATACTAATGTCTGTAGCATTATCATTCTTCTCGTCACATAATACAAGATTTGGTTGTATGATAAGAAAGTTGATTGTGTAGAATAATATCAAAATCAATTGGCTTCTTTTAACAGCCATCATAATATTTTTGTTTTTATTTTGAAAATAAAAAAATAAAATTTTATTAGGGTAATTTTTGATAGGATTATTATTGTTAAATTGACAATGAAAAACAATTTTTTTTTTTTGAAGGAAATAAATTTTATTCATTATTTATACATTCTTAATGGTTTAAATGAATTCCTGTATTTAGCCATCGATTTACTTATCTTCCTACTGTAAGGCTGTATATTGGAATTTTTGAACTCCGAATAAATTCCACAAAGAAGCTCAAATAGAAAATTTTAAGCTATAAAAGTATTTATCAGTTTCATTTTGGGAATTTTAGATGCAAACAAATCCGGTTGTGAAACGTAGGTCTGTCACGTGATAATATTTTTTATAACCCCTCGATAATCTCTCATTTTACGCCAAAACTGCTTTGTTAATATTCCCCAAATAAAAACATTACGTGAAGCATAAATTTTCCAAGGCTAATTTCGATTGGTTAGAAAAAAAAGAAAAAATTTTTAAACATTCTTATAGAAAAGGTTCTTGTGTAAGTAGGAAAGATTCCGATGCTGTAAATATAACGATTATTAAAAAAAAATACTGCAATGAGAAATATATTATTTAGTAAAACGCAACTTACCGATAGTGAAAACTTTATGGAATATCAAAATTAGAAACGGGTTCAACAGACAAAATATATCTGCCTAAAGAAAGATGCGCGTTACACAAAGTCGTCAGGAAGATCGATGTAACAATTTTAAAGTTCTTGGTTTCCAACTGCGAACTAAAAATCTCGATTTTTAAAAAAAATCTGGTATTTTCACTGGTCTTACGTGAGACAATTTAAGTATAATCGAAAGATTGCAACGCTAATCATAACCAAAAATGAATTTCGTACAATATGATAAAATTAACTGGAAAAATGTGAGAAAATCAGGTTCTGTGATAAATTCCTTAATTTTAGTCAAAAAATTCTCGGTTTCTAAATTTTTCCTAGCAATGTCACATGATAAAAAGAAATTCACATTATTATCTTTTTTGTAATCCCTTATTTACCTTCTTTATATTAACAATATTTGCATCATAATAATAAATTAGCCCATTAAAGCCATCAACGAAACTTTTATTGTCGTAGTAACCGGACAATTGTGAGTTTCACGTGGGTCTAAGATGTCGTTATCAGGCAGGTTATTCACACATAATCACATGCGCGAACCATCATTGTGAATGACGTATCACCATCACCAGTTTTTTTAAATTCTTTGTTATTGATTATTGAATAAACCATTATTTCTCCTTTGTATCAGTAATTATTATTAACTAACTGTATGTTATTTGAACTATATTGGACGGAATAAAGACACGTTCTAATAATAACTGTACATTTATAAAAAATTTCGTTTTATGATGATATAATGTATTATTGTGATTTTTAATTTGTATTATGTATAAATATTATAATCAACGATGTAACACAAAATTATCTATATAAAGTAGAAAAAAACTTGTAATTTTTCTTTTCTTAATATTTTTTTTTTGGAGAAAAAAAAAGAAAAAAATTCTAGAATAAAAATTATTGCTTTCTACATGATTTAAAAGAAATTCAATTGAACATGAAGCAAAAGTTTTGCTATAACACACTCTTGATATTACATGTCATAATCATATCCCTTCTTTTCCCAGAAATTGTTCTTAGTAAAGGTGGAGGAGGTGGCGGTGGTGGTGGTGGTGGCGGTGGTGGAGGAGGTGGAGGTGGTGGAGGTGGTGGTGGTGGAGGAGGCGTTTATGGAGGTGGAAGAGGAGTTGTCGTCGTTGGTGGTGGAAGTTCAGCACCGTTTTTTAAATATGAAAATGGAAGAAGAATTTGTACACCTGGTTGCATAGCTACCTTCACAATAGTATCGATTTTTGGATTCTTTATAGCAAGTCTCTGTTGTTGCTGCCTTGCAAAAAACGGCGTGTTTAAAAGGTTTCGCAAAATTACTCATAAAATTTATCAAAATTCAACAGATGGTGGAGAAACCGGAGAAACTAACAACATTTCTCCACCCTCTTATGACACTGTACCTCCCGCACCCGAAACACCCCACCGTTTCGGTAAGAAGCATGAAGCTACACAAACTTCATTCATAGATGCGAAGGCATATTCAATCAAACATCCACCCGTTGAGAAATTACCCACATCTGAAGAAATTCAAAAGATTATCACAAAAGGGTGTTATAAATCTTGGAAATTTATTCCTGAAGATATCGTATCAAATTCACAAAGGGTAATCGTTTCAAATGATGGTAGAACGATTGAATTTTGTAAAGGGAATAAGGAATTCAAGTATAATGATGTCATGATTCAAACGAATTATCCATTCTTTATGCCAGATACCATTGGATCAAATTCCAACGAGATTGAATCGGATATCATGCATTATTTTGAAATTACTTTACAAAGTAAAGCATCAAGGAATACCACGATAGCGATCGGAATCTCAACGAAACCTTATCCTTATTTTAGGTTACCAGGTTGGAATGCGAACTCTGTTGGATATCATTCTGATGATGGAAGAAAATTTTGGAATGATGAATTTGGTGGTAGAGATTATGGTCCCGAATGGGGGAAAATAGGGGATATTATTGGTTGTGGATATAAGCCCAAAACTGGTGAAGTTTTCTTTACAAAGAATGGTAAATTTCTAGGAATAGCTTTTGCCGGTTTAAGGCATATTTGGTACCCAACTATTGGTTCAGACGGTAAAGTTAAAATCGCGATTAATTTTGGAGATGAAGAATTTGCTTGTAAGGAAGCTCAAGGATATGGAATTGGTACTCCCGGAAAAAGAGTTATTGAGAAGGGTGTTGTTTTTAGCGATTAAGATGCATTGATATCCAAAATAAATTTTATGTATATAGTGGCATTTACCAATCATGTGATTAGCTAAATTTTTCTTTTTTCATTTTATCATATTGCTTATCAACTTCAATAAAAATATCAACTCAATCTTCATGCATGAAATTTAATAAGTTTTTTCGGACTTCTGCGAAGTTCTTACTTCCATATAGTAGTATATTTTTTATTATGTAGCCAAAACGTATTTTGGTGAATTTTGGCGAGAACATTATCCATAAAACCTGTAAATAGAGAATTTATTGTGTGGTGCGCTCACATGTATTCAACCTGCATTGCTCACTCTTATGATTTACTTTATCTAAGACGTGCCTTAATCATGATTTGAAACATCCTTCTAATTATTTGCTGTTGACAACGTTAGCCATACTTCTCAGAATTTCCATTATGTTCATCATCTTTCAAAAAAATAAATTTTCTTTTTCCCAACGAATTACTTTTTAACTTTACCATTTATATTTTCTATTTTATTTTTTACCAGCACTTTGGTATGTTAATATTTTTTTGTTCGCAACCTTCACAAGATGTAATCTCTTCATCAATATTCTACTATTTGTATATTCCTGTACTAGGATGTTAATGCGTGTACGCTACACATTGAAAGTATGTTTGGCTTTAAATCATACTTGGAACGTCCTACTTGTTTGATATTTAATACTTCATTAAATATTCGTCTTTTAAATACAAATTAAATTAAATTATTGTACATTTTCCGTTCCACCCTGCTAAATCCATGCCCACTTGAATTTGCAATGCAATCTGTAATAACTGCATGATAAAGAATATTGTTTATCAAGATAATTGCATTCTTTGATATCATCATCATTGCTTTCGATTACTTCATTTGTCATTAATAGGCTTATTGTCTTTCTTTAGAGGTTAATTTAATGAATATTCATACGGAAAACATTTCCATAAGAAAACCGTTGCTTATTCTTCCCTATTAGTGAACGCGATCAATGTTTTTTTATTTAAAGCTATTTATGGTATGGATCAACATATGGAGACTCGTCGCCCTTTGAATTAAAAGTACTTATTAAATTCTAAAAATCTTTTATTTTCTAATTATTTTATTATCTAATTGATCTTATGATCCATTTGGAAAAAATCTCAATTACGCTAGCTTCAATTCATTAACTTGGAAGTAATATTCTTCTAAAAATTAGCCAATCAAAAATTTCGTACCTACCTTTCTTTTTTATATCAAAGCAACAAATTCAAATATCCAAATGAAGGGAATGAAAAATTTTATTCAAAAAGATATTTTAAGATATTTGTACGCATGTTTTTGGAATTATTATGTTAACTTATAGTTTAAACAATTATAAATTATTCCTGGAACAAATAATTTGCTGCGCAAGATTCACGTGTTTTGAAGCTAGTTGACAAATTTGTGTATAGATGATAGATTTGGTATAAAAAATGAAATAAAATAACTCGGTTTATATTCTCGATCGATTTATCGATTTCTTAAAAGCAATTACGTTTAACTTGGGAATTGAAAAATTCAAGGTTTGAAAAAAAAAATCTTTACCCATTATTTTATTATTATTATTATTATTATTATTATTATTAAAGTGTTCAAATAACCCTTTATGATTATTTTTCAAATAATTCTTCTCAAATGATTATTTTTAAATTTTAGCGTTCAAAAAATTAATTTAAAATAAATACCTAGTTATGATTGGATTTCGACAGCAATCTCCCCATTCTCTCTCTCTCTCCTATCTGCGATATTTTCAACTTTTTGAGTGACCTCAAAAACCTCATAATCTTCAATCTTAAAAGTCTCACCGTCTTTTAAAGGTATGATGTTTGGAACAAAACTCTTATGTTTGAGCCTAATGCCACCATTTTGCATTAAAATATCAAATTTTCCAAAACTTGGACCGCTACTTTTCCACATGTTTAAAGCATTTCCTCTCTCTTCAATTGTCGGTCTTGCGATCCTCCCCTGACGATTGGTTCTACTCATATCATGACCGATTCCTAAAGAAAAGCTAAATAAGAACGCATTTTCACACTCTTTAAATTGTGGCCAAAAAGGAGAATCCCACTCATCAGGATTATATCCACCGATAAAAAAATCCTCGAAATTCTTCAACTTAAATAAGGTAATGGTACTTCTACATTTTCCCACTTTCTTATGAAATGTGTTTGCGGAAAAATCATCTCTACTACCTCTTAATAATAATTTGAAATTATAGGGAATATTCTTTATAGTATAATATTCCGGTGTGAAATCATTGTAATTACCATCTGATGGTAAATCCTTCCTATCAATCCAACTTGAAATTATCGCCCCTTGTTCCAAGTTCATTATTTTTGATATTATCGCCCCACGATGTGGTAACAAATTATTTGATTTCGGTATGGGAGAAGTGGAAACACCGTTCGAGGTCCCTTCATCTTTTATCCTGGATTTATTATGATAAACTTTCATCTCATCATAAAATTTCGTCCCCAGAACCGATTTCAATGGTTCGACCCTTGAATAAAATCCCTCACTATCCATGTTATGAAACCTGATATGTTTGATTAATTTATCAAGAGTTGATGATAATAAGTCAAAATTCTTTTCATTAATTGTTTGATTGTCCGTTTGATTTAAATCCCTCGTCCTGGCCACACCCCATTCAATTAATTTTTCGAATAATTCCAATTCATTAATCTCTAGGTAATCATCTTGTACCAACACCCTCAAACATTCCTCATGTATGTCAACGAATTCTTTTGAATTAAAGAGCATGAAAGGATATTTTCGAATTTGATTTATACAATATCCTTGTATCTTTGTCAAAGAACTTGGTGGAAATGTGTCTTGATACATGATAGATAAATTGTCTTTTAACCATTCCTTACGATTCTCCAACAGGTAATCCTGTGCGTACTCCAAAAACTCTTCCAGGCATAATTCATCAGCCGCTTTTAAACAATCAAATATCTTCCATGAACTTGTGGCATCAGTGAAATTGATCCTCCCCCCATAAATGTAACTAGTGTATATATTTATATTTCCCAGGAAGAAAAAAAAAAATTAATAATTTTTTAAATTTTAAAAAATTTCCACCCAAAGATTATACCGTAAAAATTCTATTCACCTTAGTATAATATCGAAAACATCGCTCTCGATATTCGGTTTCTCATATAAAATGATTCCATCCTTCTTTTTAACCCAATCCGCACTAACGGCTTTAGAAAAATATTTACTTCGAACCCTTAAAATATTCGAGTGTACATGATACCGCTTCACATTAGGCTCCTCTCCCACATTGATGATCATATTATAATCTGACGAATCTGTCAATAAACTTGTTAAATCCCTTGAAAGACTTGAATAAAATTCAGAAGATAGCATATCGAAAAACAGAAAAGAAAAAGAAAAAAAAAACGAGGGAAAAAAAATTTAATGACATATAATATATAACCTAATTTGGAGCCTGCCTGTAATGACAATTGTTCCACAACCTAAAGCATTTCATAATTTGTATTACCACGTGAAAGACCTTGGTTTTTAAAAAAAGGTTTTTCCAACAATAGCACATGCAATTAAAAAAAATTCTCTCTCCAGAAAGTTGAATAATTTTTATATAAACATTTTAATAAAATATATATGAAAAAAAAAATTCTTTACAATATATTTTATACAAATCTTTTTATTTTTAATATGTAAATATATATAAATAAATAAATGAATAAATATATATATTTTTAAAAAGAAGAAAAAGCACATTGATATCACCAAATTGAAAACAACAAGTTAATTTCCCTCAAGAGTTACTTTTTTTTACCGGCTTTGTGCGTAACAAAATCTCTTCGAATCGTTTTTCACAATCTTCCTTGGCTTCCTCACATCCAGTAAAATTCACGACAAAATCATCCTTATGCCATACATACTTCTCATCATTGCCACAATTATGATTAAACGGTAAAGCGTTCAAAGTTCGCTGTCGATAATAAAAAGAAAAAAAACTCACGTTAACGTTTTAGCATCTAAAGGGTACCGTAATAAAAAAAAAAATTACAACTTACCAAAGGAACATATGAAATCTTTGAACCAACTTCAATAGCTTCAAAATCAATCAACATTTGCATAGCGGTTTCTTCATCTTCAAAATCCTTGAATAATAGTGAATTATGCAAAGTTTCCAAAAAATCTCTAGCCCAGGGAGAATTACGTATAAGAAATGATGTAGTGCTAAGGCCATGACAGTCGTATCCAATCAACATTTGCCTATCCGC
Source organism: Funneliformis caledonium (assembly GCA_910591825.1). Lineage (NCBI taxonomy): Eukaryota > Fungi > Glomeromycota > Glomeromycetes > Glomerales > Glomeraceae > Funneliformis > Funneliformis caledonium. The sequence goes on from CAJVPQ010000489.1 coordinate 13,366, forward strand.
AAATGAGGCTTGTGTGACATTTCGTAATACATTCGACGAAAGACTGATCGAATAATTTGAGATAAATATATTCTAACGAGAAGAAGAGTGTTAACAAGGTGTATCTTGCAAGATAGATCCCTCGAATTTTACCTACCGAATTCATCCACCATATCCAATCAGATTTTGGATATTCCTTCATGGTTTCCAATAATGTAGGTATATTTTCCCAGGACTTCAAAAAAGAAGGGTGGGGAATATTTTTATTAATTATTTTAAAAACAAAAGATTTACGCAATAAAAAAAAAATAACAATTTGAAAATTTTCAATTTGCCTCATTTTGATTAACTCCTTTAATAACCAATTCATATCCATACTTATCAGCATAAATAATTTTATTCTTAATACCGATTTCCTTAAAGTAATCACTAGATGTTAAATTATTCACATCCTTATTATTTCCGTCTTTACTTGATTCATCTATAACAGTGACCATAACAATTAAGGGGTCGGGATCATATCTCCACCAAGGATCTCCAGATATAACAGATTCGGGGAATGGATAAATTGGATCCACAAGAATGAACGATAAAATTATAGTTGCTACGAATAATAGGACAACATGAAAAAACTCGGGCCGCCGTTTTGGAGTTTCAGGTATAACATATGACATCGTGTATGACGAGTAATCAAGAAGAAATGGTGAAGAAAAGTAAGGGAGGTTATATTACAAGAGGAGGAAGTTATTGAACGTGGAAAAAAAGAATATAATTTTGTAAAGATACGCGTAACTAAAAGATAAAAGGATACTAATGAACGAAAGAAAGTAAGAGTTATGGAATCCAAAATCGCGCGAATCATAATCAAATTTATATCAAAAATATATACATTTAACGTTATCTCTAATATATCTTAAAATATTACGTCAATTTGTTTTGATAAGAAGTCATCATATTGTCTGTAAGATAAGTACACACATTCTTTTAAGATAGGCATAAAATTTTCCTTACGTAAGTACATTCATTAATTTTGATAAGCTTTTTTATACTTTATTTCATTTTGGAAAAAAAGGGGGAGGGAAAAAAATGTCGAGATGTCGAAATTTCATATGATTTTGCTTATCGATTGATCGACCTAAAGAAAATCAGGTTTGATATCTTGATTTTAAGCGCCGCAGTACATCGTCACCTTCTTTCATTTCTTTTTTTAATTTTTCCCATATGGTAACCTGCATACATTTCTCGAGGAAGTGTCCCTCTAGCTCCTGTCCCGTAATTCAATCTTGAGTCGTATCAATTTCACCGAATCGAGTTGCCATTCCAAACTACAAACCACTCCCATCATTATAGCCTTACAATAAAAATCGCAGGAAGAATCTCGTCAAATCTGATTTACGCACGTCGTAGCGATTTTGTACTTGAAATAATATCAATACCAAAAGGGGTACTTTTTTGTTCTTCACCCTACAATTTTACACCCTCGATAATCACGTGCTCTTACAAAGAAATTCTCTCAAAGTAAATAATAAATAAAACGAACCAATCGGAAAATTAAGAGAAAGAATTTTTAATTATTGGTGGATCAACACTAAATATCGACTAACGCTTATTCGCGGCTCTGTTTTGGTTTTGGTTCGTTGTCCGTTTTGTGGCAAAGAGTGGGAGAAACAAAGATGTCAATCTGCGCCACAAATCGATTACGTATTGGATTGCCCAAATCATACAATACAAAGAAAAGGGTACACAGTCCATACAATGAATGAACCTTAATAAGGCAATCTCACATAGTACTGCGCCACGTTTAAATAAATACAGATTCGGCTTTTCTTTTTCTTCTTCTAAATTCTTCTCAATATAAACTAAATTCTAAATGAAAATAGAGTTTCATTCAATACAAAGGTTGAATTTTTCTATTGTTGAGATGGGATGTGATGATGTGATGATGAATTATAAAAGGGATTATCGTAATGTTGGATTTCGGCACACAAATTAGATAATACTTAATTAATTAATTTAATTACGGTATTCTTAAAGAAACAATAAAACGCAAATATCTTCTTTGTCGTACTTTTATATTTTGTAAGTAATTTTATTGTAGCGAAACAAGTGTGAAAAAAAAAAAAAAAAAAATGAAAAAGTGAAAAGGATATTTGATAAATTCTAAAATATTAAATGTACTACTATATATATAAATTATAATATGAAAATTGAAAGATTAGGATTAGTATTTAAAAGAACGTCAAAATTTATATTTTGTTTTCTTCCGTCCATTTCAAGAGAAAAAAAAAATTTTTTTTAATCTTTGTCTAATGAATCTTCATATCCTACTAAATTTGGGATCAACCAAAGTCATGTGGTTATTTATTCGGTTGCGCCATTCATATCGATTTTGAGTCTTGCACGTTCGTTTTTCTTGTAGACGGATTTACGAGAGACATATTTCTTGTGAGAAGTATACTATAGGAAGTTGAAAGATTTTATGAAAAATTATATCCATCCACGAAGCAAAGGGTAAATGTTTATATTAAATGTTTGTATTACTAATTATACTGTACCTGTGGATCTCTATCAGTTTGATTGATACATCGACTACACATTTTAGTACCACGATCTATGTTCAATACACCTTCTAATCGCTTAGGCATGCCAACCAATTTTGGTGGCTTATCGAGCTTAGCTCGTTTGTTGACTGGAGGAAGACTATCTTGAGCGTATTCATCATGCTTAGGATGTTGGCATTTTTCAGGTTCTTGTGAGGCTTCTCTCCCTCCTTCTGAATCCGTGGGTGAGAGTGGTCTCTTACGTGAATTTTTGGCAGGTTTGTCTTTTGAAACGGTTGCGGTCTTGGAAGTCGTCTTCTTGGTCTTTTTGGTGTTGACAATTGAAGTGCTATTAGATTTTGGGGTAGGGGATTTAAAAATGTTGACTTCATTTCTAATTCTAGGAGTTGCTTTTCCATTGCTGTTGGTCTTTGTTATCTCCTTCTTGTTTTGACCGTTGGAGGTAGTGGCCGGGTGATGTTCATCTTCGTTAAGTAATGATGAAATCTTTCCGTTGCTTTTCGAAGGTGTTCGTTCGTTGTTCATTATATCAGTGTGAATTAAACGAGGGAGGATAATAATATTGCTAGAAATTTATAAAATTAATTATTTTAACGAATTATGACCCTTGGTTGATCAAAAAGAAAGAAAAAAAAAAAAATGGAAAAAAAATTTAAAATAAACATGAGAATCATCACAGGTTTTATTTGGCAACAAGTTATATTATTAGTATCTTTTTATCTTGGTAATTTTAATTCGGTTAGAGTTTTTCATTTTAGGTAGCTACCTTCCTTCCTTTTCCTTTTATTTTTTGTCCCCTTCCTTTGGATGTCCTTATCTTGTTTCAATCTTTATGATAAAAAAGAGATAATTATATTAATTAAATTTCTTACCTTTGTATTTTTATTTTATTTTATTTTAAAAAAAATTTTTTTTTACTCAAAAGTTTTGATCAGCAATGAAGAGGCTTTGCAGTTAGAAAGTAAAAAAAAAAAAAAAAAAAAAAAAGATTTGAAAGATTTTTTAAGTAAAAAAAAAAAAAAAAAATAATAATAAAAATCTGTTAAAAAAACAATAACAATATATTTATTTATAATAAAAAATTTGGGGTCAAAAAAATACAAATACGTATTTTCGGCATCATTATATTGTTTTTTTTTTAAAAGCATTTTTATATCAGGTTCAATTGATCTTCAACACGTCATCAAGTTCGTTGTTTCATTTTTGTTACAAACATTAACTTTAAACAAATTAGATCATACTTTTTGGTAATTTGTACCACAAGAACCCAGTTTTTTTTGTTAATTTACCCCCGCTTTTATTGGTTCAAAATATTTTTTTTTATTTCCTTTCTTTTTCCCTTCATGAACCATTTCCTCCAATTTTTTTTTTTTATAAATAAAAAAAATTAAAAAAAATAAATAAATAAAAAAAAAAATAACACACATGGCGCAAGACCTACCATCACTTTGCCTTTCTAGAATCCTTGCATTTCACTCTGATGATTTATCAACGTTATATAGTTGTACGCTTGTAAATCGAGATTGGTGTCGATTTGCGGTTCCACTTCTTTGGAAACGACCATTCAGCTTTCTGCATCAATACACACCAGAAATATTGTCCATACGTCTCATAGATGTTTATTGTGCAGGATTTTCAAGTAATGAACGTATTTACATAAATAACTTGTTGGGATATCTCGAGGACAAGATACCAAGCAATTCAATATTCAATTACGTTACATTCTTAAGAGAATTGGATGTGTTGCAAGCAAGTTTTTGTATAACGAGATGGGCATGCTTCACGCATGTTGATTTCATGATACAAACATTACCATTTATAAATATATTTTTACAACATTTCGTTAAAAATTCCCCAAAGATAACACATTTAATTTTCACAATAAATAATATTTACGGGTCCATTTCTTGGTATGATATTAATTTAAATTTATTGATTGGTAAGAATGCCAAGGATTGTTTTGAACAATTGAAGGTGTTGGATTGTACCGGTGATTTTAATCCAAAACTTTTGTCTATCTGTTCAATGATTTCCAAACGAATTGAAAAGATTCGTATCTCCCTTTATAAGATCTCCCTTTATAAGCACCTTAAACAACCTTCAATCGAGATGACCAATTTACAGAATTTACGCTCTTTAATTCAAACACAACAAAATCTGAAACATTTGATCATCGAGAACGTCAAAAGTGGCGGTTTGGGTGAACAGGGTGTGTTGGGTATATTGGAGTTGACGGATGAAATTCATCGTTCCCTTGAAAAATTAATCTTTAGATACGTGGAATTTTATAATAATGATATCATATTATCCATTAGGAACCTTCAAAAATTGGGCACATTAAAATTTGAAAATTGTAATTTATCCAATCATCCCCTGAAATTTAGTGAATGGATTAGGGACAAGGTTGTCTTCGTCGGTGGTGTCGGTGGTGTTGATATTGAAGGTGACATGAGGGGACTCTCTAACTTGACCAATTTGAGTGTATACGGGTCAAAGGTTCCAATCTCTTTATTAACTTTCATGACCTTGCAAGCAAATGATGGATTGACCGTCCTAGATATGAGGGCGAAAGAGATTAAAGCTCATGAAGTGAATGATTTGCTACAAGTAATTTCTCAAAATTGTAAACATTTGGTAGAATTCTCGACTCACATGATACCAAATCATGATCTATTACCATTGCTCTTACCGACTTTAACTTCAAATCCAAGATTAGAAAAATTAGTCATAGACACCGGAACAGGTGTCAACACCTCTGAGAATGTTGACGCTTTCCTTCCAAGATTTGGTAAACATTTACCACCTTCCCTACGCGGGTTGGAAATCCTTATGGTATGGTCATTTCATCATGAATCCCTTGATAAATTCTTTCAGGAATCTCGTGCGAACCTTGAAACACTTAAATTAAAGTTTTGCGACTGCATTGAGGATGATCATGTTGATATTATATTGAAACATTCGAAAAATCATTTGAAGTTGTTAAATATCAAAGGGACCACAAACATTACCTATGAAACTTGGAACAAATTACAACAAGACAAACAACTTCATGTCGAATTTCACTCTGACATGGAAAAATAAACTTATTAAAGTGTCGAGGTGATTCGTTAAAAAAAAAAAATTTTTTTATTTATTTATTTAGGTGTTTATTTATTATTATGTACATGCATTATATATATGTGTATATATTTAAATTTTTAAAAAAGCCATTTATTGTTTGATTTTTTTGGTAAAATTTGGTTGCTTATAATAATGATATGGTTATGTTTACGGTTGTACAAATTTGAAAAGAATTCCTTAACTTGGCGAGAAATTGTTGAACATCTTGGGATAACTTGGTTTTTACTGTTTCGTATCGAATCATGCTTCTTAAAACCTGTCTATCATATTTATTAATTTAAAAAGATTTTGGTACAAGAAGAACGTAAAAAATCATTAATCGATAGGAATTTGGAAGAAAACGTGGTCAAATGGTAAGCGTCAATCAATCACAAGACGATGACAAAGATCTTCCATATCCTAAAAAGGAATAATAGAATTTGTAAAAAAAAAAAAATCGATTAAAAGAACCTACACACAAAAAAACTCTTTACTTCATTAGGAACAACTTTGTACGGAGTAACAATCGTTCCTTCCTTGGATTGTACGTTTTGAATTATTCCAAATAGTAATCGAGCTCTAATTCAATAGCCACTGTAAAGATTAATGTAAACGGTCGTGGTTTAGCAAAACGTCAATCGATCATACCTTTCGGGAGTCGCGTTATTTTCGTATCGAAAACAATGATTGCATTGACACACAGATCCGTAGAAACCTCGACAACAGAAGTAGCAATATCGACAATAGGTGCAATACTGAACGCCACAATAGTAGCACATGCCGTAATAACGGCAACGAGAACAATAACAACAATGCTGATTTTTCTCTGCGTAACAGCATTTTGGATTCAACAAAGTTGCTGCAGGTTGTCCCTCGTTCAAAGTTTCTCGAGGTACTTCTGAAGCGTGTTTTGCGGCGGTTCTTGTAGTGACCATTCTATGGGTAATTCTTGAGGTAGCTTTATTCGCAACCTTTGGAGTTTCTTTGGAAGAAGATTCTTGTATAGCATTTGTCATTTTTTAAGTTTTCTTTCTTTGTAATTTGAAAGGTGAATAAAGCAGTTTGAATGAAAAATAAAAAAAGAGGATAAGCCTTTTTTATTTATTTATTTGAAAAAGATAATTAGACTTTTTAAAGAGTTTATTTTGAAAAAAAAATAGTTTAATCGTGCTTAAAGTGCGGAGTATTAAGAATTGTAGACCAAACTCATATTCTATATGATTATTTTTTTTTAAAACGCCTCTTTTATCTTCTTTGCGGAGAAAAAGGTCATGTTTATAATAATAAATCATGATTATAAATTATCTTTTTCCTCTATGTAAATTAGTTCATTCTTTAACTATTATGGAATCTATTAGACAAGCCGAAAATGTATAAAAAACCACATAACATTTATATTACAAATTTAAGAGATTTCTAATCAATAGAAATACGTCTCGGCGATTCGGATCCATCATCTATTGTAACCTGGGAGGATTTTTCTTTGTATTGTATTACTATATAATAAATATAAAGAAAAAATTAATGAAGACATAAAGTTTTGTTTGTACCTTAAGGTGCTTAAATGCCTATCAAAATTTGTTAACACTTACGAATTTCTTTTAACCCGCTCCCAAAGTCTTTGGTAACAAGTATGCTATACACCCAGGTGATCTTTTTTGTTTAAAAAAAAAATAAATAAATTATTAAACAAACAAAACTCTCACGGCAATGAAATAATAGATTAATACTTACAGTTGATATTACGATGGAAACACTAACTAATTGAGTGAAAAAAAAAAAAAGAAAGAAATTAATTGAAAGTTCAATAAGCGCAAAGGAAAGAATATACGGTTTTAAAAAAAGAAAAAACTCACCAAAAACTATGAGGAAATACCAACTGTCTTCTGCAGTTCGAATGGAAAATATTAATACCAAGATTAAATTAGCTATCACTGCCATCCATAGAAATATGAATATCAACATTCCACATCTACATTCATTTTTTATCTGTAAACAAATGAGGGGAAAAATTAAAAACTTTGAATATCAATCATATAAATAAAATTTGAATACTTACACTTCGATATGCAATAATCTCCAAGATAATAATTAAAAATGTTGCAATCCTATGAAAATAATAAATTATTCTTGGAACATAATAAAGATGTTCTAGTTGGCTTGTTTTAGTCTCCAAGGCGAATGTCATCCAGGATTCAATGGCAAATAATAGAAGAAAGATCAGATCAACTTTAAGTAAGATCACAAGAATGAGTTGTCTTCGGTATATCGCTAATTAAACAAGTTACGTTTTCAGTTTTTTATAAAATATCAAAAATTAAAGAAAAAAAAAAATTTTTTTGTTACTTTGTATTTTGAGACTTCCACCGATCTTTTTATAAATTTTCCATCCAAATTGTTGATATAATTTAAATGCAAGAAATCCCATAAGTAATAAAAATGTAACTAGAGTTATTATTAAAGGTAAATCGTATAACCTTGTGTTTGTTTGTTTTGTGAACTTTTGTGAACAGGAATTGTTCAAGTCTGTGTACCAAATTTTAACCTCCGCAATTTGAACCTGAAGACGATTTAAATTTTTAAGTTATTTGCTTCGTCGAGTCATATAAACACCATAAATAAAATAAATGCATACAAAACTATATACTGAACAAATAGTGTTCACAATCGTTATTGCGATAAGTTGTATCGTATTTTGTGCAAAAATCTACGTATATAAAATATAAATAAAAAAAAAAACTTTAAAATTTTTTTTTTTTTTTTTAAAGAAATACCTTCAAAATTAATACCTTACCGCATTAAAACAAAACCACAATTGATAAAGCTGAAAAATTATAAAAATAAAATTTTCTTGTTCGATACGTAACATTCGTTGGTCAGCAGAATCAAATTTACATGTTAAATCACCGGTGTTTTGAAAACTCTTAACATATAATCTTATCGAATTATTTCGTTCAAATACCCGAGTTTCTAATACTATAACTAATATAGTTTGCATGAGTGATGTTAAAATAAATAACCTTGTCCATATCGATTCGTTTATTTTGGCCAACTAGAATAAAATAATGATGTAAATAAATAGGTTTTTTTTTTTATACTAAAATGGCGCAGACGAAATTACCCTTCTTGTGAACCATTTGTCAATTATCGACATTATCGACATTGTTGATTTTAAAGCGCTTTTTTTTTTTTAATATATAAATATATGTATATATGATTCAGGAAGAATTCTGATTTATTTTACGTTTTTGAAAAAAAAAAATTTATTAGAAAGGATGCCAATTATTTTAAAAAAAAAAATGGAAAAAAAGGTTTGTAATAATAGAGCAAGTCTTTGTATTTAAAGCATTTATTTATAAATTGCATGACCATGCACATACCTGATTTGTAAATGAAAATTTCTCAAAAGCAAATGTAGGCGTCAGATAAAAAATCTTTCATGTCCTTTATTATAGTTAGATTCTTTTAAAATTGGAAAAGGTACAATGAAAGAATTCAATAAGAAGGAAGATTATGTAAAAAAAAGAAAAACTTTAATCAACTGGGCCCATTTACACGATTTTTTTTGGGGGAAAACAAAATCGATTTCCTTTACATTCTTCGAATGAGCATTCGATACCTATACCTACTGACATGTTTAAAGAAGTTATAAATTTTATATTACCACATGTTTACTGCATTACTAAAAAAAAAAATATTAAATCAACGTATAAATAATAATAAACATTTGGTCTTCAAAATATGAAAAAAGTTTCTAAGGGGGGTGACAAAAATTTTAACAACCTGGTGCTTCATTTTCGGTTTACCCATAAAATTTTTAGGTGTTATAAAATTGATCAAAAATGAGCAAAATGAACACAGAGAAGTTCTTGGGTTGGCAATACCGTGTAGGCGGACCGGTACAAACTTTAGGCTCTGGATGATAACTTTCTTTTTGTCACAAAATGCATCCAAATACCAATTAGCTAAATTATGCAATCTGATTGATTTTGATTGATTCTAAAAAAAAAAATTTTTTCACTTGTTCTACAAATATAGTTAATAATATTTGGATAAAATTCCCGACGATTCAGGAGATTGATGCATGACATAATTATACATAACACTTGGTCCTACCTTTAAAACTAATTATCGATGTATTTTTTTCTCGTATATATATAGCCTATCCCTCTTAAATTTGTTGTTATTGGACTTCTGCTTGTAATTAATGCGACATCTGTCTGTCTCTTCTCATTTACTTTTGTACCTATGACCTGCTCTGATACCGCTTCAGTCTTCTTGATCAATAGAACATTGATATCAGAGAATAGACCTTAACAATTTAAACAAGAATTCGAGTTATCAACTAATAAAAGTTCCATAGAAATCGATTTGTTCTTGTGACATAGCTGAATTATTGAAAATGTGGGTCATGAAACGTTAGTAACGGTATTATCGTAGGAATTTCTAAGTTTAACGTTGAGTGCCAAGAACCTTTGACGCGAATGTTTTCAACTTATTAAAAAAATATTATTTTATGAATAATTTTATTAATTTATAAATGGCTAATATAATAATAACTTTTTTTAAGTATAACTTTTTCTTAAATCCGTAATTTTATTATAAAATTAATAATTTTAATCAGTTATAAACAGTCTTAGCTCTTTGAATCTTTTTATATAGATTTATTTTAAAACTTCAAATAAAGAAGCTTTTAATTTTATTTTATTAAATCTAAAGTATATAAATTTAAATTAAAAAAATATTATTTACACTTTTTTAATTTTGAATCCTATACTTAAATTTAATATTCTTAATAGTAGTATCAATTATATAATTTTAAGAATTTTAGTTAATTTTACAATATTTACTAAATTTTATTTTAATTATATAAGTATATAATTTATTTATAAAATAAAATAATATTTTTATGTTAATAATATCTATACTAATACATTTTTTAATTTTTAATTATTATTAAAATTAAAATAAAATAAAAATAATTATAAATTATATAAATTAACAATATTAATTTTAATGAACCTGGTAAATAAAATAAGCAAATATTTTATAAAGTATTATTTATTATATTATATTATGTTTTAACTAATTTATTTATTTATCATATAGATCTAAAAATTAAATACCTCTTTTTTATTATAAAGGTATTTAATTTCAGATTATTTTAAAATTTATTAATTTTTTTTTAAAATATACTAAAAATTTTTATAATTTTTATAATAGGAAAGATTAATCAAAAACCATCAAATAATTACTAATTTAAATTTATATGACTTATAATATTTATGCAATTGATCTAAAATTAAAATATGAAATATGAATATTATTTTATATTAAAATAGCAAATCAAATTTAATTATATTTAAGAAATAAGATCTTAAAAATAAAAAATTATATAATATCACAAAATAAATGCAACAAATTTAAAAAGAATATTAAATATAAAAAATATTAAAATTAAATGTAATTCATATTCTATTAACAAAAAAAATTGTATAATTTATGTTAAATTAATATAAATAAAATAAAATGATAAATCATTTTTAATCTTAATAGTAGTATAATTAGACAATAAATTAAAATAAAATATAAATTTAATAATTGAAATAAATCAAAAAATAATTAATTAGATTTTAGACAAAAATTTTTTTTTAAGATTAAAAAAAAAATTATATAATTAATTAATTGATTAAAAAAAACAAGGATTAATTAATAACTTATATAATTTTAAAAATTAAAATGCTAAATATTTTAGAGAAATCAGAAATGATTTTTTATTTATAATAATATAATAGGGATTCTAAAACATAAAATATATAACTAATAGCTATTAATACTTTTAAATAAAATTTATTAATTTTTTATTAAATATCAAAACAACCTATTTACTCTTATTTAACTAATATATATATATTTACTTAATAAGGATTATATATTATAAAAATTTGAAAATAATATTGATGATCTAAATAATATTATCTTATTCTAAAATAAAGTATTTACAGATGAATTTAAAGTATATATAATTACTATAAAAATTTAAATTATGATTGTTTAAGAAAATTTATAGTTAATCTCTAATTATTATAAATAATCATATAAATTTCTTTTAACTAAATTTTTAGTATTATATTATTTTATTATATTACTATATAAAGTATTCAAATTTTTTATAAAAAAATATTAGTTTATTTATATTAGGTTTTATATTTTTAATTTATATATAAAACTTAATCTAATTTGTATAATTATCTATTAAAATAGGTAATATATATAAAGCTTATAACTTAATATAAATATATAAATTCTCTGATTTACTTTGTAAATATAATATTCCTATAAGTAAAATCAATTCAAAAAGAGTTATATAAAATAAATAATATATATTATTTTTATATAATATAATAAAAAAGATTTTAAGAAAGTTATTTTATATATTAAAACTCATTAATTAATTATTCTAGTTTTAATAATTTAATAATTCAATATTATTTATTTTTTTTTAAAATTTAATTTTAATTTTTTTAAATTCTATAAAGATATTTTTAAAGTATTATTAAATTAAAAATAATAATTAAATAATTATCAATAACTTAATATATGCTAAATAAATTATTAATATATAAGTAAAGAATATAATCATTTATCTAACGTAATTTAATAAAGAAAATAATATAATTTAAATCTTTTCTTATTAACTATGAATAGTTAAAATCTATAATATATAAATTTAACTTAATATTGTTTAGTAAAATAAAAAATAATTTAAGTTTCTAATAAATTAAATCAAGTTGAGTTTTAAGTCAAAATTATCTTACATATCTTTAAAGTATTTATTTATTATATATAATGAAAATTTATAATTATATATAATTATGCAAATTAAATATATAAGTTTATATGAATCATTTTTAGAATTCTAGAAATAATTTTTTTCTAAACTTTTTTTAAATCAATATATAAATCTTTAAATATAATCACTTATATATTTTTTTTAAAGAAATTAAATAAACTTTTAAAATTTTATTAGATTTCATCACCTATTTTTTCAAACTATTTGCAATAATTTGATATTAGATCAGAAATATAATATTTTAATAATAATCAATAAAAATAATAACATCATTTTTTATATATTAAATTTTATTATTTTTTATTAAACATTTGATATAATTTGTCTTTTAAAAGATTGATAACTTTATTAGTTTTCTTAAATTAGTATAGTTACTTATTAATATTATAAAAAATTATTAAGATTGAATTTAAGTTATTAAATTTTTTTTGTATCTTTTATTTTATTAATATAAAAAAATAAGTTTATTTATAAAATCAAACTTTTTAACTTTTATAATATTTAAGTAAAATAATTAATAATATATTTAAAAATTATTTTTTTCAAATATAGTAGTATAAAAAAATACTATTTAAATTTTTCATAATTAAAGCTTTAAACAAATCAAATCAAATAAATTATCTATTTATATTAAGAAGATTAAATTAGATTAATAATAATATAATCTAATTTTTATTTTTATTTAACTTGATCTGATCTGATTTGAATTTTCAGGTTAAATCAGATTAGATAAATAAAAAACATTTTAATCTAATTCAAAAACTTTATTCATAATATAGGAAATTTACTAAGAAAATAGAGCTTTAGGAATTTTTTTTTAACTAAAATTAAAACTTTATTACATTTTAATCAAAAAACATCAAAAACTAAAATGCAAAAAAAAAAATTTTTGTTAAAAAATTTAAAATCCCATTTTTTTAGTAAACCTTCTATATATTTTAATATATACAGTCATGTCTCAATATAATGAAGTTGCCGATCCAGCTGATTAGGCCTTTATTATAAAAATCTTTGTTAACGTTATAATGAATTATTCAGTATATATAATAAATAATTCGTTATAGTAGATAATTACTAATTTCATTACACAAATATAATTTTACTATGATATAATTTTTCCAGAAATATTTTCATATTATTTTGTATATGC
>CAJVPQ010000490.1:0-26993 GCA_910591825.1 Funneliformis caledonium
CATATTAATACTAAATCACATGATTTACCTGTGATTATACAAAGGGTATTTTTCTTATATTTACTATGATACTGGGACTGACAATTGGTGTGATTGTGCTTATAATGATATAGTGACTAAAAAGGGGGTATTTTATTATTTAAAAATCGGGAATGAGTCTTGGTGTGACTCAAGGAGAGGAGTGACTATATAGGAGGTGACTATAAAGGGAATGATTGTATTTAAAAATTTTAAAAGATCTAAAGAAAGAATTATTAAAAAGTCGATTTTAAAAACTAATATTTAATTACTTATTACTTGAACTCCTATAAAAAATATTTGAAAAAGTTCATTTATTAAACATTTTGTTTCATTAGTTTCAACATTTTTTCTTTAAATAATTCACTTATTTTTGTGTCAAATCTATCTTTACATAAATGATTTAATTTTTTCCAATCATAATTCTGTTTATTTGAACGAAAAACTAATTATGAAATCCCTGTAAATATTAATTCATACTCATCAGAATCAAGCATTAGAATAACTTGCAAATCAGACCTATTTTCTAAATGAATAGAATGTATTGACTCTTTTTTATTTTATGATGAATTAGATACTTTTTCTCTAAAAATGATAAAATAAGATATATTATTATAAGAATATTAAAGAAATAATAAAACTAAATTTTCAAAACTACATATCATACATGTTTAAGATTCCATTTATAATAATTAAATATTGGATCTATTACTTTAAAGACTACATGAATTGCATAAGAATTTTCATTATACTTGCTTTTATTTAACAAAGATTTTAAACTCTAACAATTTAAGTTTTTAAGCTTAATTAATTAATTTTTCCAAAAGAATTTAATGATATTTAGCTAAAATATTCACACTTAATCCTTCTAATAGGTCAAATATTATTAATAATATTCTATATTTATCTAAATTATTTTCATTTTGTAAAAATGAAATAGATTTAACAAGAGCTATATCAAATTAGGTTATATATATTAACAATTTGATATTCACCTCGAATAATTCTAGATCATTTATTTTAAAATCTGCAAGAATTTGCTTTGTTTCTATTGATAAATTATCTATCACTTTATCCACCCCTTCAGAAATGTCTAGAATTCCAGATGCTATTGGATCATCTGATTCTATACAAGATAAATCAAGTCGTTGTAAACATTCATGAACTTCATTTAACACCTCTTCAACTTCTATGAACAACTACTATTCATTATATAGATCTAATAAACTTTAACATAATCTTTTAATGACTGAACAGCTTTTTTAAGAGCAAGCAACATCCTTCCAATTATTTGTGTTCGTAGATTCAAAACAGTCTAATGAAATTTCTGTTAGACCTTCAATTAAATAGTCTCCATTATAAAAAGCACCAGCAATTATAAGATGTGATGCTGATAAACACAAGTGGAGGAGGTTAGAGTGATTGTGAATAGCCATTATAAAACAGTTTTGCGTTTGCACTTCGATGTAGTCTGATGCTTTTCCAAGACTGGATGGAGCCGTAGTCAACTTTTTTCCTCTTTCAATACCATCAACACGCTCTTCTTCTGCCATACGTTTTCCTATTAAATTTACAATAAAAAATCACAATTTAGTTAGAGTTGTGAACATTATATACTAAACACTCTCTTAAATGGAGAAATGAACAATGAATGAAAATAATTTTTTGTATATTTGTATATTTTTTTTTTACGCAAATTTGTTCATTACCTTTTTCTTTTCCAAATTCAATTAGCGCCCTCTGCAACTCCACCACCTGGTTTCTCCAGTCTTTTTTTTCCTTCTTCAACCCCTTTTTTTCTTCGATCAACCTATCTCTCCATCCATCCTTCTGTTCATCCCATTTTTTATTGCTCAACTTCTCCTGCAACTCGTTTAATTTCACCCCCTTTGTAATCTCCCTTCTCCGAATCCGCCAAATTCTTCTTCGCCTCTTCATACCACCCTTCTGCCTTTTCCAATTTTTCTTCGATTGTTGTCATTTTTAAAACTATAAAAATTTTTTTTTATTAATTTATATCGGCACTAATAGATAAAAAACACATTTGTATTCCACAAGATATGCGGCAACCAATAAAAATAAAATTGATGATCATCACATGCATCGCACCTATTTTGTTATAATAAAATTGGTCTCGTAGTTAGCTTATCCTCATATCTCCCTTTTGTATCTTTATTAATTCTTACTGTATTGCTCGAATTTGGTTTTGAATATTACAAAGTACATCTTTGCCTTATAATCAATCAATTTCTGTTTTGTAATGAAAATTTTTGTTACAACAGTCGTAATATAGTTGTTCAATGAAGTTTAATAAAAAGGTTGATAAAGGTTTGGTATAGGGATGTTAAACGGTCCTAAAAGTCCCAAGAACAAATTTATTATTAAACTTATCTATTATAGTTTTTAATGAAATTTCTTCAAGTTTAAAATTTTAGGATTTAGGACCGGGTCCCATACTTAGCGGTCCCATAATAATTGCCAATTTTGTATATTTTTTACAGGACCGCTTAACGTTAACCGAACGTTAATATTTATTTTATTACATAATTTTATTCTACAGTTTAATATCCTATTACAATAAAGCGAGTAACCGTAGCTTCTGTGCGATAAGTATCTTTGACCTTGAAAAGATAACTAAATATAATGTTATATATAAAATATTATTCCTTTTAAAATAGACCATTTATAAATAAATAAATAATTATTTTACCTATATTGACCATAATTTTTATCCAGAATATGCAAATAAACATTTACATAAATGTATATCCTATCAATTCGTAAACAAAATGAGTTATCAATGAAGCCTGAAATATCCTGCTTCAATAAACCAACCTTCACAATAATTTATGGACTCTACCGCGTTAGTGAAATGAGTAGGTGCGATGAAAAAAAATTCTGAAGTCGACGAGATTTCGGAGTGAATCATTTCAATAATTGATTATTTATCAGAAGACAACGATTTTTCAAACTCAAAAGCGACAAATATTATAGAATTTCTTTGAAATTCAAATGATACGGTGTTATTCAGATAATATAATACTCATCAGGTAAGATATTAAATGATCCGCAGTTGTCGTCAAGAGAAATCGCAAAATTATGTGATAAATGCCATCAATGTTTGATAAAAAAAAAAATAATAATCATGTAACTTAAGTTTCTTCGTATGAAAGAGTCCATAAATAAACTAATATTTTTCGCGTTCTGTTCTATTTTTTTCTTTCTTAATTTTACTGTTGTATCTTGAGAACTTTAAAACGCTCCCACTACGAATACCAATCTCTTGAATTCTAGCTTTATCTTCCAACAATTTTTGTCCTTCAAACATAAGGCAATAAGTTTTCCATATATATTTCCTAAAAAATAAAAAAAAAATGAATGGGAATAATTAAATAATTCTTAAAAATTAATAAATTGTATATACCAACTAATCTTCCTATTCTTTCTGCCTTTTTTTTTATTTGCTTCTTTAATATCTCTTGATATCTGTAAAACAATTAAATTTTTTATATCTGCAATTGTAGCATTTTGTCGAACTACCATTTCTGTTAAAAAAAAAAATATATATATATCTATAAATTAATCAAATCAATAGATTCAATTTATAAAAATATCTTTTAAACACTTACTTAAAGGCTCAAGCCCACCTCTTTGAATGGTAATTTCAAAAGCGGTACCTAGTTCTAACGCAATAAGTGTATCGACTTGTTCGAGTGTTAATGAATTTATCGCAGCAGTCAAAGAACTGTCATCTATTGTATTAGAGACATTCTTATTCGTGCTCTTATTGAGTAATGTTTGGCTACTTTTATCGTCATTAATGTATTTAGTTAAATCGGAAAGTAAAGGATCTTGGAAAAGCTGTTTTAGCATTTTTTGAGTTTCGGTAAGTTTGGTTGTTTCTTCATCGGGAATATTAGCGCTAGGACTATGGGTTAAATTTGTGATAGATGACGATGAGGCATTTATTTGAGGATCTGGAGGTGTTGGTGGCGGTGGAAGGGGTGGCATAGGTGGAGGCGAAATAAAATTTTCCATAATGAAACGAGAAATATCGCGATTGATTTGACCGACCAATTATTTATCAATAACATTTGATGATCATCAAACCAATGAAATCGAATTTCACGACATGCATAAAAAAAAAAAAAGGGTGATTCAACGATTCAACTAAAAAAACTGGGCATTCAATTGACAAGTTTGTAGATTGAAGATTTATTTATTTCCCCTTTAAATTTAAAACAATGGTCTGTTTTTTTACTATTCGTTTTTGCTTCTCATATCAAAAGACTAGATCTTGATGTAAAGACGTTTGATTCTTAACTGCCAAATGTAATGTAGGTTGTTTTGGCAGCTTCGATATGTACAAAAGGCGGAAAAGGTAGAAATTCATGTTTTCATATCCATTCGTCCTTCCCATTTTTGCCATGAAGTCCTTTGATAAAAAATTGTAAGTGAATCCGCTAGATCATTTCTAATTCGTTGAAACATTCTATAGCTGTGATTTCCCGGCAATTTCGCGAAATGCCACGCGCTAGAATTGAGGGCCTTCTTGTCTCATTTCCAAAATTGACGAGTACTGGACAGCAGCATACTACAATTGAAACTGAACATGTCCGTTACGTCTATCAACCCCTTGATGAATTATACATGGTTCTTATTACCAATCGCCAATCTAATATCTTGCAAGATATTGACACTCTACATCTATTTGCTCGTGTGGTATCGGATGTTTGTCGATCCAATGACGAAAGAGAGATTTTGAAAAATAGTTTTGAACTTTTGAGTGCTTTTGATGAAATTGTTTCATTAGGTTATCGAGAAAATGTAAACTTGGCACAGGTCAAGAGCATCACAGAAATGGAAAGTCATGAAGAAAAGATTCAAGAAATAATAGCAAAAGTGGGTTCATCTTTTACATGGATTTAAAAATTTTTAATAATCGTAAGGTTAAATTGATTTATTCCTCATTATTATTTATTAGAATAAAGAACAAGAAGCCAAAGAGGAGCTCAAGAGGAGAGCTAAACAATTAGAAATGCAAAAAAAAGAAATGCTCAAGCGCGGTGGCGGTGCATTGAGCGGTACTTCTTTTGGAAGTAACTTTGCTCAATCAATCAGTAAACCTTCTTCATATAATGAACCGCAAGTTCAAACGACTTTCGAAGAAAATATCCGTTCATCGTTTAGTAGGTGTGATATATATATCGGACAGATACCCTTTTTTTTTTTTTTTAAAAAAAAAAAAAAAAAAAAAACAGAAAATTAATATAAGCGCACATGAATTTTCGACATAGTTCGCCTACTCCGTCATCATCTAAAGCCAAGGGTATGCAGCTTGGACGTAAACAGAAGGGTTCCGATCTATTCGAAGCCGTTAAAAATGAAGTTGGTTTTGAAGAAACTATTGAAAAGCCCAATAGAATGACTTCTATTTCAAAAGTTCAAGTGGAAAGGTTTAATTATCCTTTTTTTTATAAATTATTTTCATTATTAAATGTTTTGTATTATAATTTAATGCGTTATTTTAATGATTTAATTTTAGTGTACACCTTGCAATTATGGAAAAGATTTCTTTACAAGCTAACCGAGATGGGGGTTTGGAAAATTTAGAAGTTAAGGGTGACTTGGAACTAACCGTTTCTGATCCAGACTTAACAAAAATCAAAATATCTGTTCGTGCTGTTGATGATGGTACTGTGCAATTAAAGGTGATTATTTTTTACGGATTTATAGTTTATCTTGATAATGCATGAATACTATGACTAATAATGATATCGTTGACAGACTCATCCCAACGTTGATAAGAAATTATTTTCAAGTGATAGTATTATTTCATTGAAAAACCCCGCCAAAGGTTTTCCTGTTAATCAACCATTGGGTGTATTAAGATGGCGTTATATCACTAAAGATGAGACTGTGATCCCATTATCAAGTATATTTAATTTTCAATTTTCGTTTTCTTTTGACTTTCTCGTGCATACGACTAATTTATTCGTATTTATTTCTTTTAGTAAATTGTTGGCCTTCCCCATCTGGGGATGGAACATTTGATGTTAATATTGAATATGAATTAGAGAACGATGAACAAGAGTTCAAAGACGTATTGATCACTATTCCTTTGCCGTAAGTAAATAACGCACGTCGTTAAATTTACAAAGCTTCATATTTGTAACATGGCTTTTTTGCTTTTCTTCGTATTTTTTTTTTAAAGTCCTGGAGGAAATCCTACTGTTGGTGAAGTGGATGGTCATTATGAAGTAAATCGTCAAACAAGAAGTTTAGATTGGCAATTAGCCATTATTGACGCTTCTAATAAGCAAGGCTCTCTGGAATTCAGTATTGCGGGTGACGATGTTAACGCATTTTTCCCTGTCGGAGTGTCATTTGTTAGTGAAAAAACTTTCTGTGATATAGATGTAAGTAACATAATTTGGTTCATTTCTTTTAAAAAAAAAAACAATGCTTGATTTATATTTTTATATCGTTTAGGTTTTGGAGGTGACTCTCATTGAGACAGGTGCACCTGTGACTTATTCCAAAGAAAAAATTCTGACAGCCGAAGAATATAATGTCGTGTAAAAATTAAAATATATAATTTAATTTATCGATATAATTTTTATTTATAAATTCACATTTAGATAATGAGCAGTGCATCTAATCCAATTATTTAGAATTTAAATTTTTTAAATGAGATTTTTAAATAAAAAAATTTGAATAATAATAAATATCGTTTATTTATTTATTTTTTATTCACGTCATATCATTGGTTTATTAAAATTATTTTTAATTAGACCCCCCTTTAAACGAGGATAAAAAATTTAAATAAATTAATTATAAGATTCAAATCTGAGATCCCATCCAATTTGAGGACCATATTTAGGTAAAGCTTCGGCTACAGACACAACATCTTTATCACCACGACCACTAAGACATAATAGAATATCTTGGTCTTTGTTCATCGTAGAAGCAAGCTTTAGAATATAAAAAATAGCGTGACTCGTCTCAAGAGCTATATATATCAAAAGCAAAAAAAAATTAGAATTCGTTTACATCAAGATTTCTTCAAGGTAAACAAACATACCTGGTATGATCCCTTCCAATTCGGACATTTTCTTAAATCCAATTAAAGCATCTTTATCCGTAACAGCAACGTAACTTGCGCGACCCGTGTCTTTGAGCCACGCATGTTCAGGTCCTACACCAGGATAATCTAATCCCGCGCTAATACTATGCGTAGCTTTGATTTGTCCTTTCTTATCTTGTAATAAATAAGTACGCGTTCCATGAAACACTCCAGGCGTACCTACCGATAAGGTTGCCGAGTGAAATTCAGTCTCCGCTCCTAAGTTAAAATTGATGAATCATAATAAAATACGAATATATATATATATATCATAAAATATTTGGGAGGAAATGACAAAAGTCGTAATAATTACCATCGCCACCGGCTTCAACCCCTACAAATTTTACGCTTTCATCCTCGATAAATGGATGAAACATTCCAATAGCATTACTTCCACCACCAACACAAGCAACAACCACATCTGGTAATTTACCGGCTTTTTTTATCATTTGTTCCCTTGATTCCCTTCCAATCACAGATTGGAATTCTCTTACCAATGTTGGGAATGGATGGGGTCCAATCGCTGAACCAACCAAATAATGCGTATCCTGAACAGTAGTTACCCAATCTCTCATGGCTTCATTAATGGCATCTTTTAATGTTTTGCTTCCCGATTCCACCGAAATAACTTTAGCTCCCAACAATTGCATTCTAAAAACGTTCAAGGCTTGCCTTCTAACGTCTTCGGCTCCCATGTAGATAACACATTCTAATCCGAATTTAGCACAAACAGTAGCAGTGGCAACGCCGTGTTGTCCAGCTCCGGTCTCTGCAATAATTCTTTTTTTGCCAATACGTTTTGCTAATAATGCTTGTCCTATGGCGTTATTAATCTTGTGTGATCCTGTATGATTTAAATCCTCCCTTTTTAACCAAATTCTTGCACCTCCAGCGTTTTCTGTTAACCTATCCGCGAATTGTAATTGTGATTCTCTACCCATATAATCATAAAATGATCGAAATTCTTTCCAAAATTCTGGATCATCTTTTGCTTCCGTAAAAATCTGACATGATAAAAAAAAAAAACTGTTTTAAAACTCGGATAATAATAATAATATATATATATATATATATTTTAACACGAAAGTTACTTTTTCAAGTTGGACTAAACAATCAACCAAAGCTTCGGGGACGTATTGACCCCCAAAATCACCAAATCGAGGTTCCAGTGTATTATTCCAAGAATCCTAAAGGTAAATTTCAACTTTAAATGAATAATACTCTTCGATGTAGTTTAGATCAAAAAAAAAAAAAAAGTGAAAAATGATTATAAAGATTACATTAACATCCACAAGCTCGATACTTTGACCATTATCTTGGGTACCATATAATTTGACCACTTTGGCATTTTCCTCCTTGACATCTTCAGCCGCTCTACCGCAAACTTCCAACGCGTATGATTTTATGGCCTCGATTCTTTTACCTTTAGCTAGACACGTAAAAAATCGCGATTGGATCAGATCATATGATCTTGTGAACATATCACAATAGATCGTAAAATATATACATACGTGCTGATTTTAAGACGTTGACGATCTTACTACCAATTACAACACCATCAACGTATGAACCGACAGCTTTAAAGTGTTCTCTCGTGGTAACACCAAAACCAACAGCAAGGGGTAATTTTGTATGTTTACGAATTTTCGAAATTATGTTTGGTAATTCCGCATTGATAGTATCTCTTGAACCCGTTACTCCCATTCTTGATACCACGTAGATAAAAGTATCGGCAACGCGTGCAAGATGACGTATACGCGCTTCGGAAGTCGAAGGAGCAATTAGAGGGATATAACTTAAACTGTGCGACAGGATGAACGAGGTTAAATTGGGATCCATCAAAGTAAATAAAAAGATAATACATGGAATTTTACCCTTTTTCATTACAAATGGACCTAAACTTTTCACATTCTTCGGGAGGCAAATCAACTACAATATATCCATTAACACCGACTTTTTTACATTCATCAACAATTTTTTCTTCGCCATAAGCAAGAATTGGATTATAATATCCCATGAACACTACAGGAACTTTGAGTCCTTTAGCTCTTGCTTCGGATACATACGACAAACATTTTGTAATGTCTATATCATGTTGAAGCGCTACCTGTCACATAGTTTGAAAATTAACGATTAGATCGGTTGAAAAGTCGATTTTTAAAAAAAAAAAAAAATTGGGAAATTTTCCGTTGAATCAATTACATTATTGGATTCTTGAATTGTCGGACCATCGGCCAAAGGATCAGTGAACGGGATGCCTTTGCATTCATTGGATAATTTTTTTTTTTATAGGTAAAAAGTTTTTATAAAAATAAAAAAAAACGATCATTTTTTTAATTTAATTACCCAATTCAATGATATCTGCACCACCAGCTTCAAGTCCCAGTAACAAATCAACGGTTTCTTCCGGTTCTGGATATCCGGCTGTTATAAAAGCGATAAAAACTGGTCGTTCTAAAAAAGAGGAAAGAAAAAAAAAAAAAACTATCGGAATTTCATTCAATTTTTCATCATTTACGTTTAAAAAGATTGTATATACTTTGTTCGCGACAGTTTTGAAAAATTTGATTCAATCCGTTTGACATTATGGCAATAAAAGAAAAAATTTTTTTTTTATTTTTATGGATCAAAAAAAAACGAATTTTTTATTGTTTTTTTGATAAGGTACATCTATTTCTAATGAAGGGATAGTCGATCCCTTGAAAAACCGGTGGCTAAATTGCGCCTTGGTCGATAATGAAAACCAGCTCATGAAAATCTTTATATTCGAAACAATAAAAAAGTTTTGATATTAAGATTGTTCGCCTTTATACCTTAAATACTATTTTTTTCTCGACTTTATGTGATTACCAATTAAAATTTGGCGCCGCTTCCTAAAATGCTTAACCGAATTTCAATTTAGATTCGACCCAGAATTAGGGAAATTTGGTCCGATTGAATCAAACATGTCAAAAAAAAGATCCATGAATATGACAGGCAAGAGATGATTTCCGACTTAACCGTTTTAAAACTGTAATAGGGTTGTTTACTGATCCGATCCATCAATCTTTAAGCGATTTTTGAGTTTGAATTTAGATCTTTAAATCAATTTTAGAGACAGGTCTTTGGATCGATATTAAACTCGATAATTAATAATTTAGTAGTAGCATTACAAAGAACAAGGAAAAGAAAAAATTAATTACAATATCTAGGTAAAGATTAAAAGAAGCGCCAAGAGGACAGAAAATCTAATAGATTTTATAGATTTTAAACAAATTTTATTTAATGTTTATTTGTCAATAAACGCCTTGTATTTCTATTTTGATCCTCCGTCACGTTTGATAACACAATTGTCGCTGATCCAGTAAAGAATGGTAAATTCTATTCCATTACTATTTTATTCTAAGTGTATATAATTGTTATGCCTTTATTTTTATAGTCCGAAACAAAAGGAAGAAACGTCCTTTTCTTTCTCCTCATAACATAACGAAGTCAATTTTATACACAATCGTCTAATTTTAGTGGTGATCATCTTTTTAGCCGACTATGGGATTTCACACATTTGCTAATAATTAACCTTTTTATTATAAAATTTTAAAAATTCATTTAAAATGAATAATAGATTACATAATTATGGTTTGAAAAGATGAAGTCGATACGTGATTGGTCACAAAATGTCCGGATGTAAAACGTGTTTTGATGCAAGATTATCTCCTACGTTACACAAATGAAAATCAATCCTCAATAAATTTCTTATTCTAACAGTAGAGTAACATTGAAACATTCATAAAAAGAAATAATCTGGTACAAGCCGCTTAATATGATTTTTTGAGGAATATGGATGTTAAAGGCTTATCGATTACTTGGCGTAAAGTTTTTGCTATCAAGGATTTGGACTGACTTCGACGTAATATTTGTACGGATACTAACTTACTGTAGTATTTGAAATACTACCAACAATACCCCTTCAGATGAATATTTTCAACATGGTTATAATAAAAAAACCTTCCAAACGCTCTCTTTATTTTCAATATATCTTCTTGATTGTTTTAACCATAATATCGTCTGTAGTGTCACTCGCTTTCTTTATATCGCTATTTGATATTACGCTATTCAAATCAAACCGACAACTATTTTTTGAAAAAGAGTATGTTAACCCTACAAAGGATCGCAGTATATTTTACGACGTCAAAGCTGAGAAAAATATGACGAGAGAGAACGCTGTAATAGTCGTGCTCGTTAGGAATGAAGAATTGCCGAGTTTACTGTCTTCTATGAGACAGTTTGAAGACCGATTTAATAAAAAATTTCAATACCCTTATGTATTCCTAAACGATAAAAAATTCACCAAAGCCTTCATTCGAGCGACGACTGCTATTACAACCGCTGAAACAAAATATGGTATGTATTATATTAGGAAATATCATGTACCTACATGCATAACTTTTTATTTGTTATTGTAAACAATACGTAAATTCAAACATTTATTTATTTTTAAAAAAGGGATAATACCAAATGAAATGTGGAGTTATCCAAAATGGATAAATCAAACTAAAGCAAGCGATGCTCGTCAAAAGATGCAAGAAAATAATGTGTTGTACGGTGGCTCGGAATCTTATCGTCATATGTGCCGGTTTAATTCTGGATTCTTTTTTCGTCATGAACTATTAGAACAATATGATTATTATTGGAGATTAGAACCTGGAGTTGAATTTATGTGTGATATAGATTATGACGTATTCAAATTTATCAAAAAGAACAATATAACGTACGGCTTTACGATTTCACTCTTGGAATTAGAAGAGACCATTCCTACCCTATGGGATACTGTGAGGGAGTTCATGAAAGAATATCCGGAATATATAAATAAAAATAATGTGATGAATTTCATATCAAACTCGGGAAATTCTTATAATATGTAAGTGATTCGTTTTAGAGATAAGTTGATGTTTATTACATTTGATGTTTAATGTTTTCCATTATCAGGTGCCACTTTTGGAGTAATTTTGAAATCGCTGATTTAAATTTTTGGAGAAGTGAAAGATATATTAAATTTTTCGAGTACTTAGATAAAGCTGGAGGGTTTTTCTATGAAAGGTATATAAAAACTTTTCATTTTTTTTTTTTTTTTTTAATTTGACGCTTTATCATTAAAATTTTTTTTTTTTATTTTACTTTCATCTCTTTTTAGATGGGGAGATGCTCCAGTTCATTCAATTGCACTTGCATTATTCTTAGAAAAATCACAAATACATTTTTTTAACGATATATCGTATCGACACCCTCCATTTGAACATTGTCCTATTGAGAAAAATGTTCACGAAGAGGGTAAATGCCATTGTAATCCAGAGAAGACATTTGGTAAAAAAAATACAAAAAACCCCTTTTTTGATCCTGCTTTGAATTTTTTTCATGTTTATTCGCGTTTACGTTTTATTAATTCATTTCCTTCTTTTATTGACAGATTTTGTGGGGGGTTCTTGTCTATCATCTTGGTTCGCAGCTTGATTAACTGCTTTTGATTAGAACAATAAAAGACATTATTCACAACTTTATAGAAATTTTTTTTTTTTCACACTAATACAGACTTTTAATACTTTTAATACTTTTTGCTATTTGCATTTTTATTAATTAATTATTTATTTATTGAACCTATCAAATTATAAAAGTTGTACAGAGTTTTGTATTCTATAAATATTAAAAATTACGGAATATAATAATATAAGAGTATAATTTAATGTAATAATTCTCATAAATTTTTAAACGTCACTCGACAATTTAATTCGAAAGATAATATTATTAAATAAAATATAAATTTCTTTATATTTTTTTGTTTTGCATAATTGAAATTTGTTTTTCTTTTTTGGTTTGGGTTTTGTTTTTTTTAAAAAAAAAAATACACAAATATATAAATTTTATCTTCTCTCTCTAGGTTTAACTACCCACTTATTCGGCCTCTTCCTAGTTTTACCACCTTTGGCCAGTACATTCCAAGGACTCACGGGATGCCTATTTCCTTTACTTTTACCCCTTCCACCACCATGAGGATGATCAACCGAATTCATGGCGACACCTCGAACGGTTGGTCTTATACCCAACCATCTGCTTCTACCTGCCTTACCCAAGGTGGCATGTTGATGATCGGGATTTGAAATGGTTCCAATCGTCGCACAACAATCCACGTGGATCAAACGAACTTCCCCACTTTTCAACCTCACTTGAGCATAACCTTTCTCCCCCGTGCGTACCAGTTGAGCCGAAACTCCAGCCGAACGACACAAGATCGCAGGACCATCCGGTTTTAACCCTATACAACATATCGTAGTACCAACTGGAATCAATTTCAATGGTATGCAATTTCCTTTCTCAACGGCCACAACCTTTGTGATCAATGAATCTTCATTGATTTCTTCTACCTGACCCTCTTGTGATTTACGAAATGATCGAACGATAGTTCCGGGTTGAAGATCATGTGGTGCGATGATGTAAGAATATTTTCCGTTTATGGTATTTTGTAATAAGGCCAAATGACCGGAACGATTGGGATCATATTCGATACGAACGACTACATGCGGTTCGGGATCCCATCTATGAAAATCGATCACACGAACACGTCTCTTGTGACCTCCACCACGATGTCTAACCGTAATGTGACCATGATGATTTCTACCGGATTGTTGCTTTTTGGCCAGGGTAAGCTTACGTATCGGTTTACCCTTCCATAAATGATCATTCACAGGCCTTTTTAACCAACGTAAACTTGGAGTGCTTGGTTTATAAGTTTTAAATCTACCCTGTGCTAATTCCGCGGGTTCCGTTCTTTGTACTGGTATTGACATTGATACGGCGACCGGTTTTTTGGAGTACGTCCTACTTTGGATTTGGTTAGGTTTACCGATCGAACATGATAATTTGGGTGACGATAATGAAAGTTTCTGAATCGATACGAGGGAAAACGTCGGTCTCTGTAAATAATGATTAATTACATTGAGAACATGTAAATTACGCGTTGTGATCCCCTTGGAAAGACCCGTTAATGTAGAATTGAAATACAATTTATTGGCAAACATTATTTTTTTTTCCCCTCTTTATTAAAGGATTTTTTTTTTTTTTTAATAAAAAAAAGAGAGACAAATCGTCATGTGAGATGGTTGATTATCCGCATGAAGTGAAACTCGGAAAATCATGTGAGGGATTTCAACCCAGGATGTACCAGATTTTTCTTCCAAGTAAAACATTTTTCCGAAAAGGATGGATGAAGATTCGACCAGAATTTTTTGTTTAAAGTTATGCATTTAACAAACGTAATCGTCCCCGTCATTTCTACAATCAGGAATTAAAATCATCGGGATCGACTTTGATGAAAACTTTTTTCAGATTAAAAAAAGAAAGGTTTTTCAAATGAAAAAAAAAAAAAAAAAAAAAAATTTTTTTGATTTGCTTGATAACAACAATGAAAACGAATTCGACGATAATCTAAATATCTAAGTGTACAGTCGAATATTGTAATTGTGTTTATTGTTACAATTAAAGTACAAAGATCACTCATTATTTTTAAGGTTTTGTTATGCGTTGCAAAAAAAAAAAAAAAAAAAAAAAAATAAATAAATAATTAAATGATATAAAAAAAAGAAAGTGTTAATAGTTTAATAATTACAAATTTTGAGAAACCTTATTTTTTTCATTCACACAATTTACCAAATCTTTTACGCCTACCCGTTGAACAAAAAATGGGTTATTTGACCGATTGTTGAAAAAAGACAACTTAATTGTTTAGAAAAAAATACCTGCCGAATATATTTTTTTTCACGTTACCCCGATTCTCCAACTTCCAGATATATCATTATCCCTCATCCATGTATTGTGTCGATGAGAGAAAGAGAAGAAGAGATTTCTCAATGATTCATTGCCACGTGCTGTACAACATTTCACAACCTTAAAAGTTCTTTAAACATTCTTAATTTAAAAAAAAAAGTATAATCCTTTTTTTGGGAATCACTCTGTCCCTTGAAATCTTGAAATCTTTACCAAAGAAGTGTAGATATGCTAATTCTGCGTATCTGTGAGTTTCAAGAGGAGAAGGCTAGATTCCCGCATGGATTTGATCAAAATCTTGCAACAAAACCCCCCAAAAATGGTGAAAAGTAGAGAGTAAAAAAACTCGTTAATCAACCCGAAAAGTGCTGAAGTGAAGGGATTCTTCTACTCTTTTCTCACATACGTAATATGTAATGCACACATGACATATTGTTTGCTTAATGTCTAAGGGTTCGAGTACATGGCATATATTTTGCAGCGATTACAGGATTATATATGGGAATATTTGCCCCCTTTTTCATTTATCATCATCATTTATTTTCAGGATGATTTCGTGTCCCAATTTTTTTTTTTTTATCATCATCTTTTTTTTCCCTTGCTTTTCTTGCTTTGAAGGTGTCAAAACAATTATCGCGTTTTAACGCGTGATGATTTCGTTTAATCACACATGAGAGTTTGTGTTACCACTTGCATTTGCAGTTCAGATATCTACCAAAAATAACTATATTATGATAACTGCATTATTTAATTCATAAAAACGTGTTTCTGAAACATCTCAGGGGAAACTTTTTTTTTAAATAAATAAAAATGTGTGTGTACGTGAGTACGTTTGTATTATACAAATTATTTGTGTATATATGCTAGTCGTCACAACAACAACAAAAAAAAAAAAAAAAAAAAAAAAAAAAAAGGATGTTCAATACAGATAAAAGAGATTTCGTTATGAATAATGTCATCAACTGAATTGTAACAATGAGCATCTTGGCGTGTAAATGTGTATATCAACAAGCAACACAACAAGGCAAGGATAACAAAAAAAAAAAAGAATTCTCAAAAAAAAAGGGTCTTCAATCGCCGTTGAAAGTTTTTGCTCACACCGTAATGTTTATCCCTAGATAAAGGCTCTTTCATTGACCTTGTACATCAAAAGAAAATCATTTAATTAAAAGTGGTTTAGATCGAATATTTGGGCAGGGATCATACAGGGTTAGCCTTAATCGCGTTGTGTGACAGCGATGTTATCATGGGCATCCCTTTTATAACTTTTGATTTAACGCCATCGACTAGTCCCGAAAAAATCATTTTGACAGTTCAACGTTATCTCATTCGCAGATCTGTTCATACATTTTTTTTTTTTTCTTCTCATTTCATTTCCCGGACAAATGTTACATATTTTTGTTCTTATACTATATAATTTAAGGATAAATTACCACATTTGGTCATTTGGGTGGTGTGTAAAATGCCACTTGATGTGGGGTGAACATTTAACGAAAAAACAATATGGAAAAAAAAAAAAATTGCAGGTGAAAAAAAAATAAATGTGTGAATAACTTAATAGAGGATTGAAGTGTGTGTCAGCAAGACGAAAGTCACTTTGAAGAGATTTGTTTATTAAAATGACGACAGATTAGGCGGGCTTTTCATGCGTACAAGGCGTACCAAAGAAATCCATAACAATAATTGAAAAGATTGGCTGATTCTTGTTAACCTTTTTAAATTTAAAAAAAAAAAAAAATTCATCCCCCCAATAGGAAGGTAATGTAGTCATTGGGAACACATTGTTATTCCATTTTTGTTTAAACGAGACAAAGGGACAAAAGAAATGCAATCAAAAGAAAAAAAAAAACATTCAATTTTTTTTTTTTTGTTTGTTATTATTTTTATGCCAAGAAAGATCAAAAGACAGATTACTGATTCAAAATGACACAACGCTTCGGATTTTTTTTAATCAAAAGAACTCTTTGTTCAGGTCAAATAGTTTTTTACACCTTTTAAATGATTTAAAAAATTAATCTTATTATAGAAAAGTCAATGTACAACGAAACAGGGGTGGTACTATGAAAAAAGATGAACGAGATCCGTAAATAGGCCAACATCGCCGGATGCGCTTGTAACGCAAGCAACGCACAATCAACATACGAGCAAATAACATCTTGAATCCCCTTGAAATGAACTAAAAATGGAAGTAGGGGCCGATTTCCTTTTTTCTTATCGGATATTAATGAAAGCTAAACTATTTATTTCATTATTATTTTTACTTCATTTTTTTTTCATTTTTTTTCCGAATAATATTAAATCTGAAACATGATTCGTACAAGTGTTTCGGAGATCCACACAAACACATAAAAAAAAGGTTTCTTGTAAATCTTAAATAACACCCATCAACAGAAATTTCTTCGTTACATAGCATTTATGGAATAATTAACACCGATACACGTAATATCCTCCCCAATTCTCATGAAGCTTATACAATTATATGCTTGCGTATTTGTCAATATTTATATTATGGTGTATTACGAACAATTTTAAATATATATATTTTTAGTATGAATGGTTTTTACGTCATAATTGTTATATTTATCACCGAACATTCCATCATATTTACTATAATGGTCGTTCTAAGAAAAAACCGTTATATCACATGAGGTGAAAATTTTTGCCCGTATTTGCCGCCAAAAAAAAACATCCCATAACCGATAACAAATAAAACCTTTTTGATGATCTTTTTTGAAAGTATAATTCCAAATGACCAAGTTCTAGGATATGACTCATTATACATGAGAGCAAAAAATTTCCTATTTAGTAGAAAAAAAAAAAAACGAATGTTTTTTCTTGCCACATAATAATATAATAATATGTGCTTTTTCGTCGATGACACAGATTCATCTCGGTATTGTATTTATTTATTTTTTTTTTTTGGTACGGCGTTATACGGAATTTTTTGCGAAAATGAAAAAAAATATATTGTTGTGGTTGAAAATATTTTTTTTTGGAATAAATAATAAAGTTAGTGTATTTGTACACTAGTGCCACGAGGTAATTCCCGTTTTGCCACGCGAACCCTTTTTTTTGCTTACACATATTGTTTTAAAAAGATATGATTAAAATGATCGTGATATTTTCTAGCAAAAATTTAACGAGAGGTTCGAATGAAAGCCGTTAAATTCCGCAAGTACAATGTAATTGCTTTTAGTGGTATATTGGCGTTAAACATGTAAGAAATAAAAAATAATGGCATGCAAAATAGGTTCAATGCGTGAGAATTCGTCTCTTTTTTTTTAACTAAAAAATCATCTCATGACAGCATAAATACGAGATTAAAATCAAGTTTTTTTTTGGTTTGAGAAAAATGATTTGCGCCAATGGGATAAAAAATCCACCGCGAGAGAATAATGTCACATGTCACGCCATTTATTTCATTACCGAAAGGCATCGCCCGTTCCCCTTGACAAACCTTGAAGGTCTTGATGGTTTATCTTTTTTCAGTAAAATAAAAAAAATCCAACATACCACCAAATCTCTTTTCATCATTAGGGAAAATCGGTTGACTTCTCCCACGATCTGTTATTAAATAACCTGAAAGTTGAGTTCATTAATAATCATGTGGTTGTGCATTCATACGGGATCCTAGCAGGAATTACGCATAAAATGATAATCTCTCCATTATGTAAAGGCATTGGACATATCGCATGGAATTGCGTTTAAAAGGAGGCTGATTTGATTGCGCCCCATATTTAATTGAAAAGCGTCTATCACTTCTTACATAATGAAAATCAGATAAAAAAACAGATGATGCTTTTGATGGCGAACCATTCTCGCGTTCTGGTTTAAAGACTCTTAAAAAGTTATTTGTTATGTTTACAACTTGTTTCATGAAAACGGTGATGAAAATGTTTGAACCTGTGCAACGTTAATAACATTTTAGTGCAAGTTTCCCATCAGGAAAATCATATATGTATAATATTTATATCTTACAATATATAATATATGTTACAATTAAGGAGAAATTATATTCTATTATTGTAATTATCGTGTAACGGGGAACAACGGTAACGTATTGTGACCAGGTTATTACGATATTATAAATGGGCTGACTTGAGATCCATATTAACCTTTTATTTTTGTACCTTCCATGTGGTACCCAAAAAAAATTTCGATTTCTTTCGATCGAATTTTATTAAAAAAATTAATAAACTGAACATTTAAATTATTTTTTTATTATTCTTTGTTCATTTTATTATTGAGTTTCTTGTTCTCCAAAATTTTGTCGTTGTCACACTATGGTCGCTCCCTCTCTTTTCAAACTTGCTTATTAGAAAATCTTTTTTTATCACGGTCGGGGAATCACTAATCACCTACTCAAATAACCAAAAGTAAAGAACTTCTAAATCAAGTTAGTGTTTAAATAAACTTTTTTTTAAAAAAAAAGGTATTTTGTAAATCATGTGTGTGGCACGTCGACCTTTTATGTCCCTTCCATATAGAAACTTATTCATTTTTAAACAAAGAACATTTAAATCAAATTAATAAATTGTATACATTTTTTTACATTAATAACATATTTGTTTTATAATATCCTGGGACCAAATAAAAAAGTGCGCCCTATTGAAATAATTGAACTAAACAATACCTTTCAAAAAAAAAAAAAATAAAAATAAAAATAAAAAATAAAAAAATATATAAATACTTTAATCCGTTCCACTCTTTTTTTCATTATTTTTTTTTTTTTTTTTTTTCTTTGTAAAATTTTGAGTTCAAATAAACATATATGTTGAACCCGCCAAAAAAAAAAAAAAAAAAAAAAAAATATTAATATACTTTCTCGGTAACCAAAAAAAAAAAACCTTTATTTTAATTTTTAATTCTTCTTTTTACAAGAATTGATTATCACCTCTCACATTATTTGTTTTAAAGAGAGATACTTTGAAACAATCATATAATAAACATAGTTACGCATACTTTTTCACGGTTTAATTCCTTTGCATTTATCTCTGCTTCAAAGATAAACTTTATTTCATAATGCTTGTTCCAAGACACAACACGCTCTCCTCGGACGAATTGATTACTTGTGAACGGGTAAATATTTCTCTTGTCCTTGCAAGTTGAACACCCGAGGTAAAGTCGAAGGTGACTAACTCTTTCTTTCTTCCTTCCTTCCTTTCCTTAGACAATGCTCAAATTTATAGATAATAAACTCCCGACGGATACGGGAATGGACTTCAACGTTTGGAAATGGACGATGCCTGAATTATATGGTATCTTACTTGGAATGTTGGTCAAACTCGACCTTGTCGGTACACTAAACATTCGAAAATCCGAAATGTTGGATTTCATAATCGATGTCGAAAAAGGATATAATAATACTTCTTACCATTCCTTCTTACATGCAGTCGACGTGGTCGTGGTATTATACTATATGTTGACGGATTTAGGCGCTGCAAAGTACATAACATCTTTGGATGCTATTTGCCTGCTCATTGCTGGGCTCTGTCATGACATCGGCCACGTAAATATCTTTCAAAACTTTCATTTCATTTTCATTTTATTTTCAATCTCTTTCTTTAAAGACAACTTTCTCACGTCTCTATTTTTTGATCTATCATAATAGCCCGGTTTGAACAACGTGTATCAAGTTAATGCCCGAACGGGCTTGGCCGCCAGATATAATGATCAATCGGTCCTCGAGAATTATTCTTGTGACCTGACTATGGAAATAATAACAAAACACAAAATCTTTCGTCACGTACACAATTGTGATAATGAATATTTGGGTTGTGATCCCAAAGAGGTTGACACTTCCTTGAAAAATTTAATAACAAAAACAATTTTGGCTACCGATATGATGTTCCATTTTGATTTATTAGAATCTTTGCATAACATGATAGGAGCTACAAGTTCTTCTTCTTCATGTTTTTCCGAAGAATCCGGTGAAGAGATGGATAATAGTTATCCTTCATCTTTGGCGTCTTCATTATCTTCGTTATCCTCATTATCATCATCTCCCGTTTCGATGTCCCCCCCTAAACAAAGCCCCATTTCTGATAATACAAGCGTCGAGTACGTAGATATTACTAGATCGTCTTCGAGATCATCCACCTCTTCGATGATCGTCACCTTAGATTCGGATCAACGTGAATTGTTATTAAAGGTCTTGATCCATGCCGCTGACCTCAGTAATACCGTTCGTCCATGGGAAATTTCTAAACTCTGGTCGGATCGTGTTGTTGACGAATTTTTCCGTCAAGGGGATCTCGAGAAAGAGAATAATCTCCCGGTTTCCCCAAACATGGATCGAGAGCAATCTCATCAGTGTCAAATAAGTTTAGGCTTCGGTGATTTCGTTGTCAGACCTTACTTTGAAACCTTTGCCGAATTCCTTAGCCCTGCCACGATCTTTTTGGAAATCTTGGCTAATAATCGTGTGTGTTGGGATGATATGAAAAATGCTCCACCACCAAAGATCACTCCCCCTGATATTCAAACCACGGATTATTCCGATGAATCCTTATCTCCGGATTACGCTGTGAACTCATCCAAAGGTCAGCGTCGCGTCAGTTTGGCGGCGGGTCTGGTGATCATCCCAGAAGACATACAGGAGAAGTTGCGATTGATGACCTCCCCACGTTCGCCTCGACATCGAAGATTAAAAAGGAGTCTTTCGGGTCGTTCTTATAGTCATCATTCATTTCTTCCTACCCGAAGTTCTTTTACGCAAGATGATTATGATGATGATTATCGGAAATCAAGGCGGAAATCAACTGGACCGGACGCTATCCTGGATTCTGGTGGTGGTGACACTTCAAATCTTCTTCCAATTTCACATATTCCGACAGAACTTTCGTCTCCTGCATTGTCAAGCGTCACATCTTATTCATCATCGCCAATGACTTATAGTCTGTCCAATACTAAATCAGCATGTAGCCATCATCAAAGACGAATACATGGCCGCGTGAGACGTAGCAGCTCGTTGGATCATAATATGATTCGACAAATTACTACATTATACGGTACTGGTGATTCGCCAACTTCTGAGCATAGTAGGGTTGTTATGGCAGGAAGTTAAAACGATGACAACAAAAAAAAGTATATAGTTTAATAATCTCATTACCTTTTCTACTACTACCTTAATAGTTATTTTCGTTCACATATATATACATAGTTTTTTTTATATATATACATATACACATACATATGTACATCCCCCTCACTCATCTTTTTTTTTTTTTTTTTACTCCGTGTTTATAACCAACCAAAAAAAAGCATTCGTATTCTTCTCATTATTATATATATATAATATAGACTGACTCTTTTTTTCTGGAAAAATTAATTGTCGAATTTTTTACTTTCAATTTAATACATAGACTTATTTACTATTTTTAGAAAAAAATTATTTTTATTACTTTTTAAAAACTTTTTTTTTTTTTTCCTCGTTGAAATTTTTTTTTTTAAATATATATATATTCCCCCTTCTCCCTTTATTTTTTGTATATAATTCTCAATCACCATCATTTTTTTTTTTTTCAGTCTTGAATAATAAAAAATTCATCGAGTCTGGTTTTTTTTTCCATTACAAAATGTGTTGTATGTAAACAATATTAGTTTATCAATTAATTTTACATTTTATTTTGACCAATCAAGTTTCACGCAAAATGCCATTGTTCGTTAATTGGATTACTAAAAACAACCAATTGGTTTTTTGATTTAACTTTTTGAAACGCTAACATGAAACCGAAATATTAGCTAATAAAAGCTTCGTCTCTCAGGAATTGAAATACCAACGGCTTTTGGAAATGCTACCAACATTAAAAAAGACAACGGATTATCTGATCCTGTGATTGGATTTTTTGGCCAAACATGAAAAGGCAATTTCTAGGTTATTGAGTACATTAGCCTATCATTCATTCATAAAGAATATCGAAAATGTCAAAAACTCTTTTTTGTATATCAAAAAATTATTAATGATTTCAAATATCGAAATTTATTTTGAATATCAAAACTTATATATATTTAAGAGAATCTTTCTTTGTAGATTCAAGTCCTTGTGAAGTTTCTTTATTAAAAGTTTTATTTTATATTATTTTTTTTATGTTCTTTTATTTTGGTTCTAAGGTAGGTCTTGCAAATGATTCTTTTCAGAGAAAGACATATTTGAAATGATTTTTAATATTTGATTTCAAAAAACTTGGAATTGAATATTACATATTTACTTATTTTGCAAATGAATATCAATAAAATATATTTTATTAAATTTGATTAAGATCTACACTAATCCTTTATACCTATCAATTAAATCAGAGATTTATTAATATGACAAAAGAAAGTTCAATAAGTATTAGTTAGTAACTATAAGAACAATTATTTATTATAAAAACTTTTAAGTTTAATATTAAATGAAAGTTACTATTAAATAATTAATTATAATATAAAATTTGTATTTATTTTATTAATATTTTTTAATAATTTATTTTAAAGTATATTTTTTTATTTATTTATTTTTTTTTTATTTAAAATAATTTTTTTATATAATTTAGTAACAATTTTTTATTATATATTATATGAGCGTTTTGCAGTAAAAAGGGAAAAAACCACTAAAAAAATTTTTTTTTTTACTTTATAAGCTAAATATTATTTTTTTTTTTAGTAAGATAAATTCAGATTTAACATTAACTCAAAAAAATATTATTGGTAGTTCCTCCCTTTCTACTGCATAACACCCATATAATCTTATTAAAACAAAAGTTTTATTATTTTATAATATTATATAATTCTCTAATTTTTATAATTTAAATCAATTTTTTATTATACTTTTAAATAAATATTTGAAATATAGTAGATATGCTTATAATACTATATTAATTTAAAAAAATCATATTATATAAAATCAACTGATTTATAATATAAAGCTTTAAACAATATAACATATAATAAAATAATTATTTTTTTTATAATTGATTAATAAACTTTGATTTTCTCATTGATTTTAAAAAATTATTGATAAATTAATCTATTATAAAACTTGCTTTTAAATTTTTTTAAACATACCTTTAAAATTCAATTATATATAATGTATTTTTTTTTTAATTTTATTATAAAAGTTTTTTATTATTTTTACATTATATTTAAAATTGTTAATAAATTATCTTTATCCAAAGTGAATATTATGTTATAATTTAATAAAATTTCATTAATTTTTTAACGTTAATATAAATATTATATATTTATAATAAAATATATAAATATTTTTAAATTTACTATTATATTCATAAATAATTTGAAATTAAAGTATATAAAATTCTAAATTCTGAAGAATTAATTATTTGTTACATAATATTTTATTAAAATATTTTATTACAATATGGGAGGTGGTCAGTAGAAAAGAGGAAATCCATTTTTTAATCAAAAATTTTTTTATTGGTTCACTCTACTTATCATAATCATGTAAACAAAACTAGCTTAATAACTAAAATTACTTAAAATTTGTAGATTTCACTTTTTTCTATTGACTATCCCCTATATATTATTATTATTCTTAAATAATAATTAAATAATTTGTCATTATTCAAGAAAATAATTTATTATTATTTCAATCAAAATAATATATTATCATTCTTTTTAATGATTTATCATTCTTATTAAACAATTAAATAAAGTATTTTTAAATTATTTAAAGTAAATCAGTCACTCAAAATAATTCAAAAGCATTTTTAAATTATCTAAAATAAACTTATTAATTTAAATATCTAAATTAATCAGAATTAAATGAATCAGATTAGATCTGAATAAGTTACTTAATCTAACTTAATCCAAAAAAAATATTAGGTTAAATTTATTAGATATTCTATATTAATCTGAACTCTACTTATTTAGTTTAAAAATTAAATAGTAAAAATTATAAAACAAATTTTATATATAATTGTTATAAAATAAATTATTAATATAACAAACTTATTTATAATGAATTTTTATCTATTATGTGATATTTATAATCAATCAAATATTAATACAATATAAGTATTAGATAATAATTTAATATAACTAGATTGTTATAGATACATATATTGCAATCTAATTGCATTAAACTGTTATCTAATTAGATACAAATAATATAATTTACTTAGAATAGTTGATTTAAATTATAATGTAATAACTTTTTATGGCTTTTTTATAATAATATTGATATTTATTTGTTTTTATTACTCTATAGCCTTTTATTATCTTGTAACTATCTATATATTTTATTACTCTATCACCTTTTTATTACTTTATAGTTATCCGCTTGATTTTAATACTATGTAGTCTTTTTATAGTTAAGATACTAGGTTAATATTGATTGTAAAAAATTAAGTTGTGATTAAATTAAAGTAAAAAATACTAAACTTATAATTCTACTTTTATTGTCCATTTAATTATTAGAAATGAAATACAAAATGCTTAATTTACAATTCTACTATTTGTTAAAAATGTATTGCAATTTTGATATTTGTTATTTTTTAATTATCAAGTAAGACACAAAATACTAATATTATGCTATTTTTATAATCTTACCTTTTATAACCTTTTAATTATTAAGGATGAGATACAAATACTAAATTAGTTCAAGCTATACTATTTTCATATCTTTACCTAAATCTTTTTACTTCTCTAGTCTTTTTCTT
Organism: Funneliformis caledonium; assembly: GCA_910591825.1. Lineage (NCBI taxonomy): Eukaryota > Fungi > Glomeromycota > Glomeromycetes > Glomerales > Glomeraceae > Funneliformis > Funneliformis caledonium. The sequence goes on from CAJVPQ010000490.1 coordinate 25,597, forward strand.
ACCTATTATCAATAGTACTTTAAGTTATAACTTTTTATTTTCTTTCTATATATTATTCTAACCTGAAATATTATTAAAAATTTACTATATTTTAGATTTCTAAAATTTTTACATTTTATTTTTACAAAGTTACTACTTTAGATAAGTGGGATACCACATATAATATAATTATATTATATGTGATATTCCGCTTAGCCTAGATTATAGTATCACATATAATCTAAATATCACATATAATCTGAATATCATATATGGGATATACTGTAATAAAATCAGATAAAGTGAACATTGGTACTACCAAAAATTTCAGGGATCAATATGTATCTAACATCACAACTGTATTACCAATATAATGTAATCATGATATTTGTCTAGATAAAAATAGTTAATATGAAACTCATTTACATCAGATCTACTATGAAACCTATGAAATCCAAGAATTATAGTACTATCAGAAGTATTTTGAAGAAAGAACAAGGTAAGAAAACTCCTTATATTTTCAAAATAAATGATACTCAGAAACTTGAAGCTTATCTGAGAAAAAAAAGGATTATTTATGAAATTTATCAAGAAGAAAGAAAAATCATAAATGTTAGAAAAAGAAAACAAAATGAAAGTATGCTATTACTTAACAAAAAGCAGAAATCCTTAAAAGGAAAATAATTACTATTTTTTTAATAGTTAGAATTATACAAAGGGAAATAACATATTTTTAATTTTGACCTCAGCATTCTCCTTTCTAAGGTTAGCAATCTTAGCTACAAGCTTAGAATTTAATTCTCTCAATAAATCAAATTGGGATTGAGTGTTTACCATTATTTTATGTAAAATACAGATATGTTCAAAAGTTTGAGTTAATGCACGAAGTGTACTTTCTATGAAAGATAAAAATTATGAGTGCATGAAAAAAATTTAAATGTCTTGATCACTATACATAAATATGTCTCACAATTCTAAGAATAATAGACGTAAAACTCAAGACAAATTTACTATAAATCTAAAACAGTATTTGCAATATCAAAACTGAAATAAATATGTATATATCATGGATAAGAAAGATATAAATTATTTTAAATAGAAAGACACAAGACATGAAAGCAATATTCGATTATGAAGAAGTATATGAATATTTGAAGGTAAATTCAAATTATTAAAATTTGAAAAAGTAGGATAGCAAGTTTATCTATATTTCTTGAAGTAATTATATTAGTTTTTTCTACAGACCCCCGCCAAAAGTTTTTGAACATCATCTTTTGGCTATTTCATACCGAATACATTATATGACTGTATAATACTGCAGTCATGTAATGTACCTAACCTTTGTTTGCTTAAATCAAAACCAAATAAAAGCGTGTTTGGTTTGTTTATTTTGATTTTTAACCAAAATAAAATTTACC